>CP139503.1:221293810-221328103 GCA_021014915.2 Artemisia tridentata subsp. tridentata
GTAAACCAGTGCATTTTAATTTTCGAATTTATCAAAGTTTGGCAAACTCCACCGGGGGCATTTCACCCACACATTGCCATGAGGGGGGTTATTTTATAATTTATTTTTAAACCCCCATTTAAGTTTGCGTGTCATGAGGCTTGGGGCAATATTTTATATCAACTTAAATTCTTGTTTTCATATTATCGACTTGTGTTAAAACTATTACAAATTAAACCTATGAATTCACTCACCTTTGTTTTGACTTTTTTAAGCATGTTTTATCTCAATTTAAGAACAAAAGGCACGGAGGAACGGGCCCCCTTGGACGTTTCTAAAAACAAATTTTTATTCATCTTAAACATTTTTCTTTTTGTTTTCAAATATATACTTTTTTGTTGAAAAACCTGATTTAATTTGTGAATGATAAAAAATTTTTCACAAAACGTCTCTTTTCGAGTCGTTTTCTATAATTATGACTCGATCTAAATGAAATATCCCAAATTAGACTTCCCGCTTCATTACGATTTTTGGGTTTACATATTGGGTAGGGGAAATTTGGTTGAAAATTTTTCCCAAAAGTCTTTTGTTGTAAACTTGTCCATATTCAAATTTGGGTTGCCCCACCAATCGGATCTTCATCTGAAATAGGATTGGGTTGCTCTCCTAAGTTTCTGACGTGGAGGTAGTGATAGGTGATACGGAGTTTTCTGAGTGAGTTCTATTCCGGGGTTGTGACCTTGTCTAAGGCTTCAGTATCGGTGAAATATATAGTAGGTATACGGGGAGTAGGGGGGGTATCTTAGCGTTTTCAAGGGTAGGGAAGACTTTTACTGTACAATCGAAAATAGAAATTTGAGTATTTATACTTCAAGATGAAACGTTGAGTGTGAAATATGGTGTGTAAGTGTGAAGATATACTAAAGCATGAAAGATTAGTACAAAAAAATCTTATAGGTAATTTTTTGACACACATCTGCAGACACGGAAGGGGCATAAGATGATAAGGTGTAAAACCATTTTTTTTGAAAAAAATTTTTAATTTCAATTTTTTTAAAACATTTGATTCTCTTAACCAAAGCTCTGATACCAATCTTAACACCCCCTAATTTTTTTTGTGGCACGAAAAGAAATTTGGGGGTTTTTTACGGTGAGGATCGAGTTAAAATTTCAGAAAATGGTCCAAATAGGCGTTTTGAAATTTATATTTTTCAAAATAAAGTTTTGATACAAAGGAAAAAATTGTTTTGAAAAATCCCACAAAATATATAAGTTGGGGGAAAGAATGACATATTTGATTTTACACCATTTTTTTTTTATCAAAGTATAAGAGCCCGCCCGGTCTTGTCCGCTCCTTAATTCCCTGGATAAACTCTTAAAACGTCAACAAAATGGGGGTGAGTCGTGGAGTTTAAAAAAAAAAACCTTCTTTTTAATGAATTTAAAAGGGTATATGATTGTCGAAAAAAATAATATTCTTCATGAAATAAAAAAAAGTTGTGTTGAATAAAAAAACCACAAGCAAATCATTTATTTTCCCAAACATAAATTTCAAGTTATAGATGAAGAGACTACGTTTTTAACCTTGAAATGAATGTTTAGTCAACTTTTAAATGTAAAGATATACCAAGTTTTGGTTTTCTTTTTTAAAATTCACAATTTAAACACGTTGAAAATATTAAAGTTCAAGTACAGGGTTTCAAAAAAAACATTGAAAATAAAAATCTAAGTCGAAATCTTTCATGTAAAGTGGGGGTTTTTTAAATACACTGTATCCTAATTATATGAAACATTCATAATCAAAAGTTATATTGCTCAAAAACCCATACAAAGCAAAACGTTTAACAAGTACCGGGGAAAAAGAGTGTTCATCAAAATTAATGAGAAAGTTTTTCCCTCATGTAATAGGTGATTTCCAATTCCCATTTTTTCTCAAATAAGGGATCGCACTAAATACGACTAACCAGTAGCATTCCCTCCAAATATTTAGTTGATAGGGCATCAGCCTCTAAAAGGTTTCGAAGCTTTCACATATTCGCGCTCACCGCAATGATTTTAAAGGGTCTGATCGAGGGATTTTTGGCAAAAAAGTAAATAGGCAATATAGGTTTTAGGGTTTATAATTATGCTAATTTTAGTCTTGGCAAATTTTTTTTAGTGAAATTAAAAATTAGTAATAACATACATTTATTTTTTTTAAAAAATGCTACAATAATCTCGTATCAAGGGGTTTAAAAAAAGTTATCTTTTTAAATTCAGTGTTTTTCGCTAAGCAAGCAATTTGACATAAACATATATATTTCTCTCAAGGGGGGTTCAAACATTAAAACAAGTGGGTGATTTTGGGGAAAACATAATTTTCAAAGATAAAGTAACTTAAAAAGTTAAAGCATGTTCTCCCCCCAAAAAATTTAAAAAAATATTAAAATAGGGAGCCACAAACTCCCCCTGGAGTGAAACGGAAAAAGATAAAATTTAAAAAAAACTAGGGAAACGATCAGGGGAAAGCCTTCGTACGAAACCTGAAAATTTGAGGAATCTAAGTTTCTGCCCTTAAAAAAACTAACAGGGGTGTAAAGGGAAAGAAATCTTATAACGTTTAAATCGGTGATGTGAGTGGATATTTTTAAAAATCCTTTAAAGGGTTAAAAAAATAATATCAATAGGGATTTAAATCTTAAATTCCTATGCAATTAAACTCAAAATATTCCCTTTTCTCAAAAAAAGCGAAATGATATCAGATGAATCGCAAAATTCCAAGTTATAATAAAAAACGAATACTAAAAAATGCAAAACTAAAATAAAAATGCATATAAATGTAGGGGGGAAAAAAGGGAAAAATAAACAAGAATGCCCAATTTAAATTAATTGCCCTTTGTCCTTTTCAATTGTTACTTTTTTTTCCCCCTAACTGTGCTTGCGTCACATCGTTAGTCCTGGGGTTTAAGTCCATAGCCCCAATAATACCCCAAATTTTGTCCAATAGTACAAATAAGGTTTGGGATTCTTTAAATTTTAAAAAGTTTAAGCCTTTAAATAAACTTTTTTTAACTGTTTTAAAGCCCAAAAATTTCAAGTTTTGGCAGTTTTGGCCTTTTTTTCTAGTTAGGTCCGTTACATTTTTAATCCTTTTTGCTAAAAAATAAGGGGAAAAAATATTCTAAAAAATTTCAAATAACTTTTTTTAAGTTCATTTTACTTATTTCAATTTCTTTTTTCCCAAAAAGAATTTTTTTTTTGAAAAAAAAGGGGCCAATTAACGATTTAGAACAAGGGGCCCTTTTAAGAAAATTTAGAGGCAAAGGGCGTGAAAACTTTTTTGGGGGCCGGGTTTGGGGCTTTTTTTTATGATTTTTTGAAAATGTATCACAGGGGCCTATTGGACCTGCTGATACTCAAATTTTAAAGGGGCTTAAATTTTTTAGCCCCCCGGGTATTTAAAATATTTTTCGAAAAATTATGAAGTTTAAAACATTTGATACGGGAAAAATTTGAAAAAATTTTTGCCCCGCCAAAAATGAGCTTATGAGGATAAAATTTAAAAAATACGAAACTGTATTTTGTTGGGCCAATTTAACGAAGGGGCCCAAAGACTTTGGGAATTTTTAATTCAAAAATTCGAAGATATTTGGGGCCCAGTTGGGGGCTTTCGAACAATCTTACGGGTTTAAAACTTTTTGGAAAATTTCTAAAAGTTTTCCCCCCTTTTGACTTTATTTTTATTTGAGTCGAAATACGAAAATTTGCTTTAAAATGTGGCCCCAAAAAGGGAGTGTAAAAAAAACGAATAGTCACTTTTTTTGGTTTTGAGATGTGAAGTTTTTAAAGACACTTGGGGGTTTTTTATTATTCAAACTTTTGAATCTTTCTAAGTGCTTTCGAGTTTTGGGGTTTCACGTGAGAATTTTGTAATTTCCCAAAAAAATATTTAAAAAAAAAAAGGTTTTGGGGAAAATTTTTTAAAAACTTCCCCAAATGATTTTACAGGAAAAATTTTTTTAAAAAAAGGGTTTCTGTGTTTTTTGATCTAAAAAAAAATTTTTAAAATTCGGTTGGGAAAACCCCAAAAAAAAAGCATTCCCCCATTTTAACGGTTTTAATTTTTTAAAAATGTGATGTTTTTAAAAATTTCCCCTTGGGGGTTTGGGGGTTTCAAAAAAACAAAAGGGTTTATCCCCCCAAATTTTGGGAAATTTGCGATGCTAAAATCAAAAAAAAATATGGGGGGGGGGTATTTGGGGTTTTTTGGGAAAAATTTTGGGAACAAAAAAACAATAAAATACTTACAAAAAACTTTTTAGGGGGGAGAAAAAGGGGGCCTTTTTAGGTCGAGAAAAACAAAAAACAAAGGCAAATGTCCCCCCGGGTTTTTGAAAAAGTGTTTTCCCCTATTTTTTTTTTCCCTTTTTATTCAAAATTCTTCCAAAAAGGTTTTAACACACCCTCTCTGGGGTTTTGGGGTTTTTTTGAGATGAAATGAGTGGAAAAAAGGGGAAAAAATTGCAAAAGGGGGGGGTGAGAATATAGAATTTTCTACAAACTTTTGCTTAAATTTTTCCCCTCAAACTCAATTTTTTGGGGCTTCATTTTTAGAAGATAGGACACCTAATAATTTTCCCCCGACAATTGGGATATTTGCTAGATATGGGAAAAAAGGGGGTTAACCCCCACCCCTTTTTTGTTGTGGTGCCAAAAGGGGGTTTTTAATTTGTATTTTTAAAAGAGGTTAAAATTTTTTTTAGCGGGGCCAAATTCGTTTTTGCTGCTCTAAAACCCTTTTTTTTTAACATCAAAAAAAAATTTTTAAAAGGGGGCCTTAGAAAAGTGTAGGAAAAATTGGGGTTTTTTTAAAAAAGGGGTTTTTTGGGTTTTTGGTTTTTTTTTTTAAAAGGGGTTTTGGAAAATAAAATTTTTGGGTTCAAATTTCCCTAGTAATACTTCTTTTTTAAAATTTTGAAACTCGCAAGGGCAAGGGCAAAGGGGTTTTGGGGGTCGGGGTGTTTAAAAAAAAATTTGGGGCCCCAAAACCCTTTTTTAAAATCGGGGAAAACTCCCCCTTTTTTTGGGGGGGGTGTAGGGGAGCCCCAATCCCCTTTAAAAAATTTCCCAAAAAAGGTTTGGGGGGTTTTTTAATTTTGGGGTTGTGGGGTTGGGGGGGTTTTTGGGGCCCCCGGGGGGGGGTTTTTTGTTGTTTGGGGGTTTAAAAAAGGGGAAATTTAGTGGGAAAAGGGGGGAAATTTAAAAGGGGAACTATGTTTTAAAAATTTTTTTAATGGATAAATTTTTTAAAATTTTTTTTTCTTTTAAACAAAAATTTTAAAAAAAAAGGTAAAGGGTAAAATTTTTTTGGGAAAATTTTTTTAAATTTTTGTTAATTTTTATTTCCGTTTAAAACACGCAAACAATGTTTTTTGGTTTAAACGTTGTTTTGACTTTGGGAAAAAAATTTTATCCAAAAATTTTTAAAAAATTTCCCCCCCAAAAAAGGGTTTTAAAAAAAGAAAATCGGGGTTTTTTATTAAAAAACCCGGTTTTTTAAAAAGGGAAAATTTTTGGGGATCCCAAAAATTTAAGACCCTCACTATCATTTTTAAAAACCCAAAAAACCCAAAACCCACCCCAAAAAATTTTGAAACCCAACCATCATTTTAAAACCCAAACCCCGAACAATTAAACCCAAAACAATTTAAAAAAAACCAACCCCCGGGGAAAAATCAATCTTTACTCGAAACCCCACAACCCAAACAATCAAAACCCAAACCCCCCAACAGGGAAAACTAATTTTTTGGGAAAAGGGGGAAAACCCCAAAATTTTTTCAAAAAAAAATTTTTAAAAATTTTCCCCACGCTAACCCTTTTTTTCCCTAGCGCCAAAAACACTCAAAACAAATGAAAAATCAACAAAACTTTCCATATTTAACCGGCCCACCAGCACAACGCAACCCCAAAACACTATTTTTAAAAAATAAAGGGGCCCCCCCTTTTTTCCCCCAATTTTTTGACATGGGCCCCCAAAATCTAAAAAAAAACCCCCCAAAAAAAACCCCCCTTTATTTAAAAAAGGGGAATCAACAAAAAATTTAAAAAATTTTGACCCCTAACACAACCCCCCCTCTCTATTCATCTCAAAAATAACCTCAAAAACTCTTTTTTTAAACAACGGGGGTTTAAAAAAGGGGGTTTTTAAACATTTGTAATAAAATTTTAAAACAAATTTTTGTAAAATGACTCAAAGAAACCCTTTTGAAAAAACTTTTTTTTTTTTAAATATCCAAAAAGGGCCCCTGTTAAGTTTTTTAAAATTTTTTTAGATCGGTTTTTTGTGTTTTAAATTTAATTTAAGAGGGGGTTTGGGTTTTTTTAAAAAATTTTGAAAACCCCAGGGGGTTTTTTTTAAAAAAAAACCCACCAGAAAGTAGAAGATGAAGTTTTGCTGACTGTTTTTTGCGATGAAACGTTTTTGTTGATGGAATGAAATAAATTGAAAGGATTTTTTTAAGCTTTTAGATGGGTTTAGTGTTTGATTTTTTGGTGATTTTTTGTTTTGAAGGTGATTTTTTGTTTTTGTTTTTTGGTGATTTTTTTTAGGTAAAGGGGAGTAATCCTGCACCCTTGGTAAAAAATTTACACCAAAAAAAAACGTTTAAGTACAAAGGATATGGGTAAAGTCCCAATCTCAGCCCTTAAATAGCACTTACAAGCAAAGGTCAAAGACCAAACCACTATATAAGAATGATAGGTCATTCTTATAATTTACATATAAAACTAACAATCTATAATGACTATACAAGTGAATATAAAAATTTGAGAAATTTAAACGCTTGCATCATTTAGGTAATCTTTAGCCATAGTCATCTAGAACTTAAAACAATTTCCATGCGATCCAGAACCACCTTTAAATAAGTCATCCAAAGGGCACATCATGAATCAACATAAAAACTTGAACTTACACATCCACGGAGATCATATATGCTGGAACTAGTAATGAAGCCCATACAACTTAGGAACAAAATGCATCATTCCCCACCATCAGCTTGTACATGAAATCACCCCAACAATGAACACCCAATATACGCCAAATCCATACCTTTTCCATAAGGGAAAGCATTACACCCAAATTAGGATATCAACCGAAATCCTAACAATCGTTAGGACTTCCATAATACAACCCCAATTGTGACTTAAAACCAGTCTTCAAAACAATACGATTGAAGCTAGAAGATAACCAAGGATCAAAGTCTCAAACAACAATATGGAAGCGACTAAAACCATAAGAAACACCCCCGCACCAACCATAACCATAGATTCAAAATCCAAAACGAATCACTGAACTGAAATAAAGAACAAATCATTCAAACAGTCGTGTACTTCAAAGTAGATAGAATCAAATACCAAGAATAGGGTTTACGATACCCTAATTTCCACACGTCCAAAGCAAACCATCATAACCAGTAGCGACCAACAGAATCGAACCCTAAGAACTAGGGTTTTCAATGCAGATTGCCACATCAATTCTGCAGCATATGCAGAAACAAGATAGGCCGCCATAGACAAACCATAGGGTGCACAAGACCCTAACTTAGTTTTTGGTGATTTTTTGTTTTTGTTGATTTCCCATGAGTGTGTTGTTTGTGTTTATATGTATCTGTATGTAAAAATGCTTGAAAAGACAAATATACCCTTGTATTTAACAGTCAACGAAAGTCAAACTGACGGCATTAGAAAAAATTGGACCAAACCCGTTACGGGTCAGCGAAAACAGGCAAGATCCGTTTTCTTTTTAAACATTGGACCAAAAATCGTTTAAAACCCCGGTAAAACAAGGGGCCAAAAATGTAGTTTAACTCAAATTAAAATAGTAGATGGGGGAAAATGATATATTTGTCTGGACATGCACAATTTGCAAATTGGCCCCGACCCTTGGGGAGCCCCAATCATAGCCCAAAAGCCCATAAAATATTATTTAATTAACTTTCATACTTCTTTTAATATTATTTAGTTAACGTACATTTCCTAAATTCTATTTAAACTATTGATATATGTTGTTTGATTAAAATAATAGTTATTAAGCTTACTCATCATTTTTGTGAAAGAAAAAAACTCTTAGAGAGAGATAAAATGAAAATAAATATTCATGATTGATTGATAGTGCAAAAAGGACTGATTAATTTAAGAAATGAATCAAATAAGTTATCATGGTAGAATGTGTTTTTTTTGTGTTGATAATTTGTTCAAAAGTCAAAACTGTTGTTTTTTGTGTTTTCATCAAAATGGTCTTTAGAACATAAAGTATTTATGGTTCAAAAGACTTCTTTAAAGCAAGATTTCACTTTTAATGTTTGTTAGATCATAACTTTCCACATGCTACTAATACTTAATTATTTTGTTCCATAATATTTTTAATTGCTACTTAATGCTTTGGGGCATCACCGAACATTTTAAAAGGTTTATAAAATCGCCCCTCTTAATTGTCATTAATTCTTAAAAACTTTTCATATTATGAACCCATTCTCATACGGTTTAAAGCTTTAAGATTTATAAATTGTTCCAAAATAAAATTTAATGCTACAAATATTTAGTTAAAACAAGAAAAATCAAAAAATGATAATAAACTCTTCTTGGACCTCTCTAAAATCTTATACCTTTTTCATGTCACCTAGGCATGAAATGGTTCCTCACTATGGTACACAAAATCTTGAATCTCTTAATAAGTTTTTAGACCTATTATTAAAACACCATAGTGGATTGAACATTCTTGAAATGGTTCCTCGTATTGAATCAACATAATATTGTGTATTGAATATTCGTTTTTTATTAAACTATCTCCATAACTCATTAACGGTTTAGCGAATCATTATATCACTACATAACGTTTTTTTCGTCGAGAGGAGAGCATGTAGCGTAAAACGAAAGTCATAACTCATATGGTTTCAAATCTTGTCATCGTTCCTTCTCATGGATCGTGTTATACGATTTACCGCTCAAATACTAGTCACCAAACATTGGTGAAACCGTGGAGGCTAGGCCTTCAGATAACTGGTTCACCATTAAATCATTGAATGACATAAATAAGACATAAAACCAACTTCTCTTAATTGAACATAGACAATTAAAATCACAATAACTCAAAACATAAAACAAATAACCTAGTATTTTAGGGGAGGGGGGAGAAAAAAAGAACAACAGTAGAAAGGTTCAACTTAATATTTGTTCACAGTATTGGGTCCAAAGTGATACTTTCTCCTATATAAATAAGCACTGAAATAGCTTTCATATTAAACCAAACGGTTAAAAACTACAAACCCATCACCACCACTACCACCACCATATCACAATGACAAAACCAGTACTTCTTCACACCACAATCACCACACTAGTAATAATATCCTCACTAACCACAACTGTATCGTCAACTTTCACACTAACAAACCAATGCACATACCCAATATGGACCGGCCTCCTCTCTGGCGCCGGGACAGCACCACTACCCACCACCGGGTTCCCACTCCAACCGACCCAATCAAACGCAGTTGAAATCCCACCAGGATGGTCTGGACGGATATGGGGTCGGACCCTTTGCTCCACTGATGCTAATGGTAGGTTTAGCTGTGTTACTGGTGACTGTGGGTCCGGGACTGTGGAGTGTAACGGTAGTGGCGCTGCACCGCCGACTACTCTTGCGGAGTTTACGCTTAATGGAGCTAATGGGATGGATTTTTTATGATGTTAGCCTTGTTGATGGGTAAGTATATATAATAACGTTTACAAACATGGACGGAACCAGGGTTCTCGCGGATGCCCGGACCCTTACAAATTTTTTCGATAGTAGTAATTTTTGAAAAAAACAATCAATTTTTACTAAATGTATCTTAAATGCATCATGTTCATCGAAATATGTTTCTATATTACCGTCCTAAAAAATTTGTGCATCCAGCCATATTTGGTCCTGGTTCCGTATCTATTTACAAAGCTGAAAGCAACGAACTACTTTATTAGACGATAAATGTGACCCAACATAAATTATTTTGGTATATGTTCATTTTTTTATACTATTATATATGATTCAGGTACAATCTTCCTATGATGGTATTACCGCAAGGTGGTACCGGGGGATGCAACATAACCGGATGTTTCACGGACTTAAACCTAAACTGTCCATCAGAACTCCGCCTCACAGGCGCTAGCGACGGAGATCAATCCGTCGCATGCAGAAGCGCTTGTGAAGCATTCGGAGATCCTAAATATTGTTGTAGTGGGGCTTACTCGACACCTCAAACATGTAGCCCATCCTCGTACTCACAGTACTTCAAATCAGCGTGTCCGACAGCTTATAGCTATGCGTACGATGATGGAACAAGTACATTTACATGTTCGAACGCTAATTATGTTGTCACGTTTTGTCCTACGCCGGCTAATAGGTAAAGTTACTGAACTACCGTATTGTTTTTTAGTTAAATGGTCTTTTATTTTTGTCAGGTTTATATGTGTTTCTTTCTGTCATGCAAGTTACGATGCGATCGATTGGGTTAATTATTATTTTTATATTTTATGACAAAACTTATTCTCTTTACACCCTGCTTTATGTGCACTTACTTGTTAAGCCATTTTAGTAAGAGTACATTTAACTTTATGTCCTTGTACTTTTGAAGATATAACGAGTCAATAATATATTTTGAAGAATTTCGTTTTCGAGTAATTAAAGTTTAGTAAGGCTTCTTTCATGCCTTTTCGAGTAAAGTTGTCATAAATGTGTCATTGTGTCAACAACTAAGTGTCAACAAACTATAGCTTAAAAAAAATTAAAGACGTGACTGGTTAATTGAAATTAAGTAAATGTAATTTTTGAGTATAAGCAATTTTTATTACTAGTAGTAAATTAAATGAGTGATGCTACATGACTACATGAGTATCTTCTTTCTTTTCTGGAAAACATTGTCCACGACACAAGGGTCATAGATCTACACGTTCGACCACATACATACGTGTTTATAAATACACGCATACATACACACGTATACGGTATCACTAAATGCATACAATTGACTTACGGCTTCCTAAGTTTTATAATTATTTGTAAGTTATATATCGCAGTTTGAGTTTTCAACATACACAATACTTTTATAGTTTATAAGTTTCTATAATTCTATTGATCTGAAATATGTTTGCTAAATTACTATATGTATCGAGATCTTTGTATCATAAACTTATAAAACTTTGAAATCTAAAAAATTTAGTTATTCAAAGTTAAAATATTAAGCATATGGATACATGTGCTTGTCGAGAGTCGGTGTGCCGACTAAACACACACATAAAAAAATAATCGTAATTGTTACTAGAAAACATAATGCCGCCCACGTACGTAAGCGTGTTGTATGGACGTATTGGTTGATCAGTTTCCCATGCATTATTTTCAACTATTTTATTATTTTTTGAACATCGAACTATTTTATTTACAAATATTTTTTCGTGATACTAACTTTATTAAATTGTGTGCAGCCGAAAAACCACAGGAGTGGACCAATCGATTCAGGAAAACGGCAGTGGCTCATTGGCTAAAGATTTCAGCATGTACACCGTTATAGTCATTGCTTTCATATTGATGATAGTTTTGGGGGTTATAGAACAAGCTAGACATGTGTCATTTTTACTAGAATACCTTTTCACTTTTTAACTCGGCGTTATTTCACGTAAGCCGATTACAGGTTAAATATGGCTTGATTTTGCAATGTTAAGTGGCCAATTAGTTGTAAATCTTTATTTTTTATTGGTTTTATTATAGAGTCTACCGACTATTATTAAATGTTTTACCATTTTTGGGTGGATCATCTGTTATGATATCCTATATAGTTTTGGTATAATGACGACTTGTTTATTTAGCCGTATTGGTAGACAAACAATTGTGTGCTATGTGACTGTGAAACAGTGAACATTAGAAGTAAATGACAATTGAAACTTCTAATTTAAACTCCCAAGTTATTAAGAGATCGAGTGTTTAGATTAACTTATCTTCTACACTTGCACGTTTATTTGAATTTATAAAAACTTTTAGGCTCATGATTTTTGTCTTAGAATATCTTAAATTGTGCTTAAAAGTATAAATAGTGGTATATAGGCAAAGAACTAACAATAAACTTAATTCATTCACTTCTTGATTAGTGTAGTACATTTTTTCTTTCTTTCATTCATCATCGATTAATTTTTCAAAATTCACCAATCACACGGTGAAGTTGAGATCCCACTAGAGTCCTTAATGTCTAAAAGATCAAATAAACTCATCTCATCCCTCCATTTTATTTTGATCCAGAAGTTGTGATCAAATTATGGACTACCACATCAAGGGCAACATTATCGAGTATAAAATCCTAAAATTCTCGTCTACCTTTATTTTTGAGAAAATTCTTAAAAAAGAAGAAAATTTTGACTTTTAAAAAAAAAAAAAAAAAAAAAAAGTACAAAAAATAATAATCATGTGCGAAATGCGATTTCTATTATTTTTTTGACATGTGTCCAGACAAGAAGTACAATCTCAATCATTTGCAAGTACAATCACTATCAATTGTACCTCACGTTTTTGTTTGACTTTTATAAACAAATGTGCTAACGACGGATGTGCGAATGACGGCTACCCCATGTGCTACTTTATTAGGAAAAAAACAAAGATCTTACTTTATTGGGAAATAATAAAGTAGCACATAGGGTAGCCGCCATTCGCACATCCATCGTTCGCACATTTGTTTATAAAAGTCAAACAACACGTGGGGGTACAATTGATAGTGATTGTACTTGCAAATGATTGAGATTGTACTTTTTTGTCTGAACACGTGTCAACAAAAATAATGGAGTCGCACATTACCATTTAAACGAATGAGTGTTATTTTTGTACATTTTTTTTTTTTTTTTTTTTTTTTTTAAAGTCAAATTTTTCTCCCTGAGAATTATCTCTTTATTTTTCTCCCAAAAAAGTTAATGTTTGAACAAACACTCTTTTAAGAATACACTTGCGGCCACAAACAAACAGACACACGCGAAATTTATCATCAAGTATTTAAAAATAACATCACAATTAAAGATACAAAAACAACAATAATCTGCAACTAAATCAGTATGAAACATAAAATATACAAAATACACCATATGAACCCTAAATATCATAAAAATCTAATTAACAACTTCAATAACCCTAATATGATTATAAAAAAAATCAGAGTAAAAATCACCATAAAAAGAGATTCATAAGCGATTGAAACATGTTTGTGATGAATCAGGTTGAATTAGAAGACGAATCGGGCCTTAATTAAATGTGAATTGCACGATTTCACTTCTCAGTCCATCAATTTTATCATTTTTTGTTATTGTTGATATTGGGGAAAAAGTTTAAAGTTTCATTAAGTTGAGAGAGTTTGGGAGGTGTGTGTGAAACATATGTGTGTTTGTTTGTGTTTGTGAGAGCTGATGGTGAGTTAGGTGGGTTAGAAAAAGACCATAATACCCTTCAGTTATTATCTATTTTATTTATTAATTTTTAATTAAACGTCTGAAATAATTTAAACCACTCGATCAAAAAAGAGTAAGAGTGTGAGGATGTGTTCATTTGATTTGTGATCTACATAAAACTTTTCTCTGTTTAGATTTAGATTTTAGATATACATTTTATTTTCCTATAACTTATGTAAAAATATAAACTTATCATGTTTATATAGCAAGCCAAACACACTCCATAATATGTGTGAATTGTGTATATTCTTAAATTGATTGAAAATGATCGAGTACATGAATCAGAATAAAGATTAGAGAGAGAAAAAAAAAATAAAAAAAATTGGTCTTTTCCTCTTTTTATTTTTGCTTAATAGGTCTTTTCCTGTCTTCTACACACAAACAAACATGTGTCACCTTGGCAAGAAGATCAAAAATATGGTAAGGAACTTCCAAAAGTTTGTGAACAGAATACTTTTAAAAAGTCGGATAAAAAGGGTATAGATGTTTTGAATCTTAAAATGTAAAGACATAACACCACTTACTTTTCAATAAAATGAGTATCCTATTCAAATTTGGCAAACAAAGGTCAC
Organism: Artemisia tridentata subsp. tridentata; assembly: GCA_021014915.2. Classification (NCBI taxonomy): domain Eukaryota; kingdom Viridiplantae; phylum Streptophyta; class Magnoliopsida; order Asterales; family Asteraceae; genus Artemisia; species Artemisia tridentata. Next base: position 221,307,856 of record CP139503.1, read on the forward strand.
CAAAACAAGGAAAATCCTTATCCACCACAATCGTAGGTTCTAAGACATCATTGTATGTTCCTCTTTTTCTTGGTTGTTGTCATCTTTTACGTACTAAAGTATTTAAATATTTGATTTACTATATATACTTCAAGCATGAATTGTATTTAACTCTAATGGATGCAAACATATACTAGTACTCCGTAATATACAACTTATTTTTTTAACAAAATAATATACAACTTATTCAAAAATTTACCAATGATAAGAAAGTACTCGTGTGTGTGTTGTTATATATATATATATATAATATATATATATATATATATATATATTTATATATATATATATATATATATATATATATAGTGAGACTTTCTTACGAGAATCATCTTATCTGCGAGAACTGACAGAACCACCAAAAAACATACATGCACGCATTCAATAATTGTATTTGTGCACATATGTTCTAAAAACAACATATATGTTTTAAAAAAAACATGGTTGTTCTAACAAATTTGATAAGAAATTGGAAATACAAAATTTTTCTTTGAAGGTGTGCATGTATGTTCTTATAAGGCGTGCAATAACAATATTGCGGCCGTGTGTAAGGTTTATATATATATATATATATATATATATATATATATATATATATTTATATATATATATATATATATATTATATTATATAATATATAATATATTGATGACGTATAGTCTACACCCGGGTCACGAACCCGGTTAGTAAACAATACTAACAATTAAGCCCACCACGTATGGGCCGCAACTGGACTACCAGTTATCTGACTTGGGTCGACAAGGCCCAAGCCCAAAGTTATTTCCGGATAATATAGGAATATCTTCTAAATAAAGAAGATATATACCAAATATCCGATGTCGGCTAACACGCCGAGGAGTAGGGAACACGAAACCTACTAGGGTTTCATGCATATATAAAGGGCACCCAAGCCCTCGGTAAAGGTACGATCTTCAATAAACCCTAACCCTTTACTAAACCCTACATTCGATTTACTTACTCTCACGCCGGAGGATAATCGGGGGAGACAATCCCTCGATAAGCCTAACGGTGTTTGTTTTCTTTTCTTAGTGCGCAGGTTCCATCGAGCATTAAGATTCAATTGGTTACGAGAATAGAAGTCCTATCAAGGAACGCCCAACTTTTGTATCAACAAGTGGCGCCATCCGTGGGACCCTACACTAAGAATTTTACCAAGAACTAGAATGACGAAACACGGAAGTCACAAGAGTCCGCATGGGGAAGAAAGCGCAGGGCGATCCACTAGGAAAGAAGCATCAAATTGATACGGCTTCTAAGCAGGCCTCTGGGACAACCAGTACGCCTCAAAGCTTAGGAGCGCACCCAAATCTGGTCTTTCCTGCAGTGGAAATCGCTTACCAGGTTTACCCCTGCTATTACGACAAGTACTAGCGAGATAGAACTGGAGCGCACACCTCTTGCCATGCCAGAAGTGAACTTCACTGAGCCTCCCAACGCGCCTGTACGAAACAAGGATCCAGTTTTGGAAACCGACTCTATCGCGCTAGAAGGAATTACCTCTGAATTGGTCCCAAGTGACTTCGTATCTCAAAACTACGAAGCCTTGACTGCGCTCATGCGAGAGGAGGCAAAGAAGAGGTCAAGCCAAAGTCTGCACGCCAGACTCAACTTTGACCCTAATCCTGACGCATCCCCACCGCGCTACCGAAAGGAAAGACGCGAGAGGGATAGCCGTAAACAACCAGTGTTCGTCAGGATTGGAAGGAAGGTGTTGTAGACGATGAAGCAGCCGACCTTCAACATCTGGAAAGAGCCTGAAGAGGGGGAACGGCGCGCCAATGTCCACGCTAGGCTTGGCAGACGCAGGATCCAAGATAGGCTTGGGCGACGATGTTCCCCAAGTGAAAGCCCCTCAAGCTCTGACTACTGAGGATAGTCGGCGCAAGCGCCGCAGAGGAGCAAGCTCAGACTCTGATGATAGTCGACGCTAAGCGTCACAAAAGAGTCCGCTCATCCTCAAGAGATTCCTCGGACAGCGAGACTGGACACTGGAAATCAAGAGGGAAATACCGCGACCAGGATGATGAAGACATGTCTCTCCCCTGGCGTCGCCAAAAGGTTGATGCGTTTACTAGGGCATCAGTGACTTTTCTGAGAATAAGAAAAGGCGCATGCCTGCTAATGTCAAAACATACGATGGGACAGGTGATCCTGATGATCACCTAAAAATTTTCGAATCAGCAGCTACTATCGAAAATTGGCCACAGCCTGTGTGGTGCCATATGTTCAACTCCACATTAGTAGGGAATGCGCGCAACTGGTTTAGTAAGCTTCCACGCAGAAGCATTGGTGGGTTTGAAGAGTTGCGCAGAGCATTTCGCTTAAACTTCACTCAAAGGAAGAAGTGCGCCAAAAACCCTGTCGAACTCGCTAGGTTTAAAACAGCGACAAGGGGAATCTACAAGCGCTTTTATGGAACGCTTCAAGGACGAGTGCATGAAAGTCAAGGCGTGTCCAGAGATACTAAAAATATCGGGTTTTATGAATGCAATCAATAACCCAGATCTGATAAAAAAAGCTAAATGATAAGGTTCCCCTAACCTTCGATGAGCTCATGAAGCGCACGAGGTCTTTCGTCCAAGGAGAAGAAGCCGCTGCGGATAGCAAAAAAAGGCTATTCGAATCATAGACCACAAGAAGAGTCAAGGAGACAATCCAATGACCAGGGGTGGCAGTCGTAACAGCCGCAGCAGAGGCTATCGCAACCAAGGGAGTGGAAGAGACAATGATAGATACACACCCCTCACAAAAACCCCAAGGGAGATATTTGTGACGGAGGCGCAAACTTCCCGAAACCACCACCAATCCGCACCCCAGAGGATAAGCGCATAGGGAATGGTTATTGCGAATACCATGGACAGAAGGGCCACACAACCAACGATTGCGTCCAACTGCACCAATTGATTGACAAATTGGTAAAGGAAGGAAAGATGGACCATCTCGTAAAAAAACATCAGAGAAGGGAAAGACAAATCAAAACCAGGGGCCAAGAAAGAGACACCAAAAGAAAAGGCAGATATCATCTACATGATACAGCCATGGCCCCGCGCGACAAGACAGAAAGTTTAGTCAGCGTTTTTCTAAGGGAAACGAAATTTCTTTCCCCTCCCTGACTGCGAACAACGCAGTAGTAGTGGATCCACTCACCATTGAAATACATACGGGGGGGTCACGACATCCGTCGCATGTATATAGATGGAGGTGCATCCGCTGATATCATATACGAACACTGTTTCAAGAAGCTGCGACCTGAGATACAGAGTCAGCTGACCCCAGCCACAACGCCGCATCACCGGCTTCACAGGGGAGAAGATATGGCCCACGGGGCAATTACGTCTATTTGTAGAAGTTGGTGACAAACCACACTCTACAACTACCTGGATGAACTTCATGGTAATCAGATCCCCCTCCCCGTATAACGGTATTATTGGGAGACCTGGAATATCATCCATCCGCGCCGTGCCATCCACAGCGCACGGGATGCTCAAGTTCCCAGTGGAAGGAGGTATTGTCACCCTTTACAATACCACCACACCACCCGAAGAATGTAACGCAGTGACAAGTGACGTAAGTGTTGTTCCAGAACAGCGCGCAATCAAAGTCCCAAACCTAACGGTCGCCATTCACCCTGAATACCCGGATCAACAGGTATCTATTGGTGGGTCTCTGTCTGACAAAGGCAGATCAGCTATATGCGCACTCTTGCAAAATAATTTGGATATTTTTGCATGGGAACCTAAGCATATGACAGGAGTGCCACGCTCCATCACGGAACATAAGCTACAAATCTGACAAGGATATCCTCCAATACGACAGAAAAAGCAGCGGACAAGCTCCAGATCGCGCAAAAGCCATCCTGGAAGAAGTACATAAGCTAGTAGACGCGGGGCATCATGCGTGAAGTCTACTACCATGACTGACTCTCTAACCCAGTGATGGTAAAGAAGAGCGATGGCAGTTGGAGGATGTGCGTAGACTTTACAGATCTCAATAAAGCATGTCCACAGGACTGCTACCCGCTACCGGAAATAGACTGGAAAATTGAGTCTCTATGTGGATATCCCTTCAAATGCTTCCTGGACGCATACAAGGGATACCACCAAATTCAAATGGCGGAGGAAGACGAAGAAAAAACGGCCTTCCACACAAGTCAAGGGGTCTACTGCTACACAAAGATGCCCTTCGGCCTAAAGAACGCAGGAGCAACATACCAAAGATTGGTGGACACTGCGTTCGAGAAGCAAGTGGGACGCAACTTGGAAGTATACGTCGATGATCTCGTCATCAAAAGCCATACAGAGGACGAGCTGGTGCGCGACATGGAGGAAACGTTCAAAACACTCAGGAGAATCAACATGAAATTGAACCCCAAGAAGTGTACGTTTGGCGCTACGGAAGGCATGTTTCTCGGGTATTTGATAGAACCCGATGGGATCAAGCCTTGCCCAGAGAAGACTCAAGCAGTCATTGACCTCCCCTCACCGCGCACACTAAAAGAAGTTCAGTCACTAAACGGCAAGCTAGCCGGACTGAACCGATTCTTATCCAAATCAGCAGACAAGTCACTTCCCCTATTCAAGACACTCAAGAAGTGCACCAAAAAGGGAGACTTCAGGTGGACTGCGGAGGCAGAAGAAGCCTTCCAACAGCTCAAACAACACATAGCAGCGCTCCCAAAGCTTGTTGCACCCCGACCAGGGGAAGAGCTGATCATGTACCTATCTGCGACTCAAGGAGCAGTCAGCGCAGTCCTACTGACAGACAGGAATTCCGTCCAAACACCCATCTATTTTGTTAGTAAGGCGCTGAAGAAAACGGAGATTAACTACACTGCAATGGAGAAATTGGTCCTAGCCTTAGTATTTGCAGCGAAAAGACTACGCAGGTACTTCCAGGCGCATCCAATCGCTGTTATCACAGACCAACCCATCAAACAGGTTATATCGAAACCCGACGCATCGGGACGCCTACAAAAATGGAGTGTGTTACTGGGCGAGCATAACATATCATACAGACCGCGCACTGCAATTAAAGGGCAGATATTAGCCGACTTCATCATCGAGAAGCCGGATACAGACACTCCACCTGCGACAAGCAAGGGGGAACTTCAAGAACCATGGATTCTATTTACTGATGGATCCTCATGCGTAGATGGATCAGGAGGTGGCCTTATTCTCACCAACCCAGAAGGAGTTGAATTCACCTACGCACTGCGTTTTGAATTCACAGCCACGAACAACGAGGCAGAATACGAAGCACTCCTAGCTGGGTTACGCATCGCAACTGAAATGGGTGCACGCAACCTAGAAGTAAACGTCGATTCGCGGCTAGTGGCTAACCACGTGTCAGGAGAATATATAGCAAAGGAGGAACACATGATCCAATACCTCGAAAAGACGAAATCTCTGATCCAAAACTTTGATAGATTTATCATCAAGCAGGTTCCCAGGAGTGAAAATAGGAAAGCAGATGCGTTGAGCAAGATTGCATCCACCAGTTTTGCGCATCTATCAAAACAAGTTTTGATGGAAACCTTGAAAAAACAAGTCAATCACAGAGATGGAAATATCCACGGTGATAGAAGAGAAAAATCCTACGTGGATGACACCGATCATTGACTTCATCAGCAAGGGCATACTTCCCCAAGAGCAGACGGAAGCTCGAAGAATCCGACGCACAGCGCAGCGATTCGAGCTCAGAGACGACGTCTTATATAGACGCTCATTCCTACAACCATGGCTTAGGTGTGTTGGAGCTCTCTAGGCAGACTATGTACTTCGAGAGATCCACGCAGGCTCATGCAGCATGCACTCAGGACCACGGTCCATTGTAGCGCGCGCCCTAAGGTCTGGATACTATTGGCCTACTATGCACCGTGACGCACGCGACTTGGTACGGAAGTGCAACGATTGCCAAGTTCACAGACCTATTCCGCGCCGACCACAACATGAACTAACACCTATTACATCGCCATGGCCCTTCTACAAATGGGGTATCGACATCGCTGGACCTTTCCCCATTGCCGCAGGAGGATTGAAATTCCTCATTGTGGCAATAGATTACTTTACCAAGTGGATCGAAGCAAAGGCAGTAGCGACTATAACAGGTAACCAGGTGAAACGATTCGTGTGGGACAACATAGTATGTCGCTTTGGATTACCTGGAGAAATTATCTCTGATAACGGAAAACAATTCCGTGATAACCCGTTCAAAGACTGGTGCGAACAGCTGAACATCACGCAACACTTTGCATCAGTAACTCATCCACAAACCAATGGTCTGGTCGAGCGCGCAAACAGAAGCCTTGGCGAAGGAATCAAAGCGCGCCTGGACAGACACAAAGGTAGATGGGTAGAAGAACTATCACATGTTCTTTGGGCGCACCGAACAACCATCAAGGTCAGCAACGGGGACACCCCCTTCTCGTTGGTCTATGGGATAGAAGCTGTTATACCAGCTGAAATTGGAATGCCAACCATCCGTACTGCGGAAGTTAACGTGGCAACCAATGATGATGAGCGGCGCATAGACTTAGATCTATTGGAAGAGCGACGTGAACGCGCAGCAATACGCGAAGAGAAAGCCAAGTCGAGAATGAAAAAATACTATGATACCAAAGTACGCAGCACTTCATTCAGACCAGGCGACTTCGTATACCGCGAAAACGACTCAAGCCGCGTAGAAGACACTGGAAAGCTAGGACCAAAGTGGGAAGGACCTTACGAGGTCATAGAAGCACTTGGCAATGGAGCATACAAGCTACGCGACAAGGACGGAAATGAGCTAAAGCGAACATGGAACGTCCGCAACCTTAAACGGTGCTATCTTTGAAGAAGGCTACGGCCCAACATGGACACTCATGCGCTTTAGAAAGTGCCCTCAATAAAGTTCCATGTAATTTTATTTTTATGAATTATCTAGATAAACATTCTTTTTTCAAAACTTGCAAGTATTAATAAAACGTTATGGTTTTCTAGCTAACTCCATAACACATTTAACTTTATTGTTTGCATCTTTTATTATCATGTTTCAATATTGTTATATTCTTGCCTACATGGCGTGCATGCACACACTAAGACCCACGATGGCAGAAAGGATGAGTAAACCTAATAAACTACTCGTTGAGTAAGAGGGTTGCAAAACCCATCAACACCGGATCACGAATCCTTGTTAAACACCTTGCGCTCAAGACGTTGGCGCAAGTTCCTCACGCACCCCACGACGGATGCGCGATAGAGCACACTGTGCGCGTTTAACAACTCAGGAAATCAAGACTCTTGATTCCTTAAAAGTACAATACGACAAGTAAACTTACAAAAATACATAGACGACTATGATTACGTTGGAAAAATTCAACACACGACTACGGTCCTTAAGGAAATTCATACACGATTATGACCCTTATTTTCTAAGTACGCTTAAACACTTAAAGCTATCTTCACGCAAGGATACATAAGTCATATAAGAACTACGAGTTCAAAAAGCATAAGTATTTAGAAGTTATAGAAACACTAAGTACAAAAGCAACTTTTTATTCAAGAATACGGTTCTACAAAAAGACTTGTACAAAAGAGCTAAATACTATATGTACGCCTTAACTGGCTGGAACCCCCGCTCAAAGCCACTTCCTTTGCATCTGCGAGCCTCTTCAACAACTCCGCATCATCAAGAGAAACAGTGGCCACGCAGACAGGCACACCATCGGATCTAGGCTGATGCGCAGCGCCTATGCCGCACAGAATAGCCTTTCCTTTCTCGCCTTTCTTTCGTGCGACCCTGGAAACATGCGCATTTAGCGACCTTTGCAAAGAAATCTCTTTCTCAAGACGGAAAGGATTCAGAATGTCACGAGGCTGAGCAAAAATGGGTACCTTCAACTGCGCCACATCAGGCTTCAAGTAGAAGTCCACTTGCTGATCTGCATCATCCTGCAGATGCCTAGGAAGAGTGAGCCCCGCCATGATCACGCTGATGGGCTGATCCTGATCACGCTCCAAGCTACCGATATGTGGAAGCTCAAGCTTCTTTAGCTCTTCCATGGCAGCAACAAGCTCAGCATGGGCATTCGCCTTATACCCAGGCACCTCGGCAAGCGGCACAGTCAGCAACTTGGCCTCAGCAAGCTTGTCTGCGGCCGAGGTCTCACCGTGCGCAATAGCGCAGTTCACAACCTTCCCAAAGGATGCGGTGACCTCAGGATGCTCCAGCGTACACATGGCGGCCAGGCGAAGACCATTACTGATCAACCACCTACGAAATAACACAAGTGTTAATACGAAAAAGAGTCTCAAATATACACAAGCTATAAAGAGATAAAAGCAGCATGTACCTGCGCTCAGCCACAGACTGAACCAAATGAGGATATAGCTCCTCATCATACTCGATGCTAAGCTTACGGAGCTTCTCCTCCTGCATCTTCAGCGCAAGCTCCACTTTGCTACGGAACTCTTCAATATTGGCAAAGTGCTTGCTCCTATTCTGTTGCAAGTACTTCAGCGCCCATAAAAGAATTTCGCCTCTGAAGATCCGCAGCAGCACGCTCCTTCCCCAGCTCAGCCATCACCATGACCTTCTCCTCACCCATTTTTCGCGCAGACGCCTCTGCGCGCTCCAGTTTAGCCTTGGAGCTCAGCTGCTCAGCTTTAGAGCTTGCTAATTCAGCCTGCACAGACGCCAATTGCGCCTGCAGTCTGGAAATTTCCTCAGACTTGTGCACCCTTGCTTGCGCCACCAGCTCAGACTGGCGCACAGCGATAGAGGCAAGCTCCTCCATCGTAGAGTCAAAGGGACTTGACTCCACTTCAACATCCCTCGGTGAACGCACCCCGTCCAGAGCATGACTCACCTCGGGTGGCGCACTCCATCTAGGACGCCAGCGTCCTCCACAGGCTTTTCACTGCAAAAAACACCAAGAGACAAGGTTAGTGCACGGTCAAGCATACACAAAATACTAAGGAAATGCTAAAAAATACTTACATGGGGGGAGGAGTCGAGGACACGTCCTTCTCCTTCTCAGTCTCAGTCGTGGACGCACCTCCACCAGACTTCTCAACATCCACACTGAGGACACGAAGGAACAAAGTTAGCACAAAATATAACTTGACAAAAGTTTATAATGACTAAGGTACTTACTTCATCTGCACCCCAGCAAGAGACGAGCTTTCCCCAACATCAGTTCGCGGCCTCTTGGAAGGCCCTTCACCATCACTGCCAAGCGCTCTCTTGCGCGTCAGTGGGGAGCTCTCCTCCATCTCACTGTCAGTCTCCTCTAAATGGATCACCGTTTCAGGAAGAGGAGGCTGCGCAGCGTCAGGACCTGGCTGCACAGGAGGAGCCACCTCCTGTATTGGCTCAGCTGCTATCACATCAGGGGAGCCTTCGGGATCTGGGATAACCAAATCCACGACGCGCCCTGCCGTCGCCTGCAGAATAGTCTGCTCACCGTCCCCCAGAGGACGCACTCCCACCGCCACGGAACGCGGATTCTCCAGCCTCACAACAGCGAACAGATCCATCTCTGCGCATCAAGTAAACAAAGAAAGGCAAGTTACAAAAAGTATGAAAAAAGAAGAAGAGCTTACACTAATAACGACAGTAAGGCGACAGAAGGAGCACCCACCCGTGCCATCCGCATTCAAGAATGTGGGAACTTCTGTCTCATGCTCAAAATAGTTGCGACTGATGCCCCTGTGCACCAGGAACGCTTCTGGATATGGTTTGATCGGAAGGCGGTTCTCATCTATTATCGCCGCATGATCCACGTTATACCACGTCTCAGGGGGGCGCTCATCCTTGGGCAGATTGGCACGGGTGTAAAATGGAAAATGGGAAGGGAAGACGGCGTCATCAACCCAAAAGAATTTTTCCCTCCAATCCTTGAGCTTATCTACCTTAGTCAGATAACATTGTAACTTCCCTACGCGTTTGGCGAAGGTAACCCAACCATTTGACCACGTCAAGTGATAAAACGCGCGAAATAAGTGGAGGGATGGGTGAATCGCTAACAAGCGACAGTTCACCTCAAAATTAGCAATCTTCCCAGCACCAATACAATGCAACTGGGAGATGTGGAGGTCGTAGTAATGGAGTATGTCACTCAATAACACGGAGATGGGGACGCGCTGATTCGCCCACTCGAAAAAGCGCGTATATAACCCCACCTTCCCGGCAGGGAAATCCGCGATGGTGTCATTCGGACCTGGTACCTCGGGGCGCAGACCCATAGGAATGAAGTAATCTGAGGTGAACTGAATCAGTTCATCCTCGGTTATGTTAGAATGGAAATCATGAAGTTGCGCTACCATTTTCTGACTCAGACTATGTGCGCACGCGCTATTACCTATGAATTAATCGTTCTTGAAAGCAGATTTGAAGATGTAAAAATGGTGGAATTGCGATTTTTTAACTGTGGACGTCACAGTGAATGAGAGGCGGTAGTTTATATACTTTTCCCATCCACCACAGATGAGTGACACGTGTATCCCACTATCTCCAATCGTGTGGGCTAGGATAAATGACGGTACAAGGCAAGTGGGCAACCTCTCCACTTCCCAAGGTACCCAAATTGCACTTTTTTGGACTAGATACATGATACGTGTATTTTTTAGGCGGTAATTTTTTGAAAGCTTCCCGCGTACGCGTGAGGAATAATTTCGACACGACTCTAGTCTAGCGTCCGCAGGTTTTACCTTGCGCACACTAGACTGGGGGGACATGATGACGTATAGTCTACACCCGGGTCACGAACCCGGTTAGTAAACAATACTAACAATTAAGCCCACCACGTATGGGCCGCAACTGGACTACCAGTTATGTGACTTGGGTCGACAAGGCCCAAGCCCAAAGTTATTTCCTGATAATATATGGAATATCTTCTAAATAAAGAAGATATATACCAAATATCCGATGTCGGCTAACACGCCGAGGAGTAGGGAACACGAAACCTACTAGGGTTTCATGCATATATAAAGGGCACCCAAGCCCTCGGTAAAGGTACGATCTTCAATAAACCCTAACCCTTTACTAAACCCTACATTCGATTACTTACTCTCACGCCGGAGGATAATCGGGGGAGACAATCCCTCGATAAGCCTAACGGTGTTTGTTTTCTTTTCTTAGTGCGCAGGTTCCATCGAGCATTAAGATTCAATTGGTACGAGAATAGAAGTCCTATCAAGGAACGCCCAACTTTTGTATCAACATATATATATATATATATAATATATATATATATATATATATATATATATATATATATAATATATATATATATATCAATTAAAGTATTTATCATGTAAAAGGAGAGTAACTGATATTCATATTACTCAAGAAAAACCCGGGGTTAAAATCCCATTGGGTGAACATCTTGATATGAGTAAGGAAAAGTCGTGAAGTAGTCACATGAATATCTATTAAGCCCGATAAAAAAGACTCGGTTTTCATCATATAATTTGAAAAAATTATACCCGCATAATGCATAATGTACTGTGATGGGATAGTTAAACTTAAGAACATGAGTTGAAGACTACATGTTATGATTCTTATTCCTTTGTAAGTTCGTTCAACACGATACTTTTCTCGCATTTCATTTTTTTTACAATAGGTTTATACTTTTGCTTTGGATTCTATATGACCACATGGTGTGTCATACTCACATGATTGGCACTTCATTAAACTTAAGTAGCTTGTGTCCAAAAGTTATCGAAGACGACCATATGTCATTATTTTGCCACCATGTAGCAAGATTTAAAGTGAATAAGAAAAGCACCACAACAGTTAGACATATTAGACATCATTCATGTGAATATTGTTTGGCTTTTTGTATCCTTGTTTTGATAATTCACATGGAAATGAACACAAAGTGATTCCTATTATGGTTGACTTGTCACTCCATGTGGTGCTTTTATCTATTTAAATCGCCACGTAAAACAATAGTCGTGCTAAAAAAGTTTATAAAACATGAATACGTTGGTCTACTTTTTTGTTAGCTAGCAATTACATGTATATATCAGTAAAACTACATGACTTTCTTGTATGTGAGAAGACTTCGTATTTGTGGGAAGGAAGATGTGTAATTTTGTGGCAATTTTCCATATATATGATGGTCATTAGTATTAACTCCATACGGAGTATTATGTTAAACTTTGTAATTCAATAAAACCATTCGTAAAAATGCATATGTTTTAAAGGTGAGAATATCAGTCAGACGATATAGCATTTTCCGTGGCTAAAACGTACAGATGTACTATTTGGAACTTCGTCTTCTAAGATTACATTGTTAGTGCTTCCCAACGCCAATGGCGTTATACTATAACCTAACCATATTCCCCTCCGTTCTTACAAAAGGACCATTCACAAATATTAAAAGCACGTGAGTTTGATAGAATATCTGAAAATATGGTCGCTTTTTGTAGGGGTATAGATTGGTTACGAAGTGCGTTGACCAAAGATAATGAATCTGATCCGAAAACCACTTTAAGGTAACATCTACTTCGAGCATTGTATAGTAGCTCACTATATAGCTTTAGCTTCAACCTCTAATGGAGAATTCGCGTAGCATTCTGACTTAGCTCCTGATATTAAAACTTCTTCGTTACAATTACGAGCTAAAAAACCCAAACTCTTTTTTTCAAACTCTTTTTTTCAAACTCTTTTTGCCAAGATGCATCACATTTAATAATCTTGTCCACTTGTAGTTTCTTCCACACACCCACAAATGTAGTTTGTGTCAAGCCAACGCCTTTGGAGAGGTCTTTCTTATTCGCATTGGAGCAATGCTTCGCCATAATTTCCACACCAACTTCTCTTCTGTCAAATTGGCCCTGAAAATTAGGGGTAGAAACGAGTTGAGCTGAGCCCGAGCATGCCAGAGCTCAAGCTCGACTTGTTTAAATTTTATAAAGCTCGAGCTCGATCTCAGCTCGTGGTATATCATAAAAGCTCGAGCTCAGCTCGGGCTCGACTATACAATGCGCCAACGAATAATTAAAGCTCGTGTCGAGTTAGGCTCGAGCTCGGCTCATAGTCAATCTATTTTGAGCTCGTTAATAAGCTTGTTATTAAGCTCATTAATAAGCTTGTTATTAAGCTCGTTAATAAGCTCGTCTATAATAAAATGCATAACATATTATATATGTTTACATTTAGATTAATCTTAGTATCCTTTGGGCTCGCGATCCCAATCGAGCTTTGTGCATAAAGCTCGGGCTCGATTAATAAATGAGCTGCAACTTAGGCTCAAGCTCATTTTGGCTTGGCTCGTTCGAGCTTTTTAACAATCCGATCCTAAGCTTTTCACGAGCGGCTCGACTCATTTCCACCCCTAATAAAAAATTCTTATTACGCGTTGCCCAGAATCCCCCAAATAATTATCATAAAAATATCCCAAACATGTAAGAGAAGTGTTCAAAAGCACACAAGTCCTCCATTGTAATAGTGTTACATCTTGTGGAAAACTAGAAGGGGGGTTGAATAATTTTTACCGTTTTAAAATTTATTTGCTTTGTATACTTAACTTGATTTCAAAGTAAAACAAATAGTCAAGCAATATATGAAACAAGTAAGGAAAGGAATGATCAAACCACACAACACGGGTATTTATAGTGGTTCGGCTACAAGGACTCTCTTCCTTGCCCTACTCCACTCCTCGAGCCTCTAACTCGAGAGTTGTTCTTCACTATGAAACAAGCTCCCTTTCTAGGTGGAGAAAACCTTTACACGTCGCTTACTCTTTATCCGGTACTAAGCTAAACACCGGGTTCTTTACAAGGGTACAACCACTCCCGTTAGTTCTTTCACAAGGGTACAACCACTCCCGTTGGTTCTTTCACAAGGGTACAACCACTCCCGACACTCTTTGTGTTTTAAGGACTAAAACATTAACCAAACTCAACTGAATGAAAGGTATAACAATGATGTGTGAACTAATACAAAATCACACATAACCTAACTAATGAAACTTGCAACAGTAAGTATGTTGAAGCTTGTATGTTTGATCTTCTTTGCTACAAAAGTGAGATCAACAAGAATGAAATGAATGATATGGGTTAGTGATATGCAAATGAATGATTATATATTTTAAGCTATATGAGTGATGAATGTGACAGAATGATCAGGTTGCTATTTATAGGCAAACTGATAAAACAGTTGGCGGATTTGGCGGATCCCTTAAATTGGATCCGCCCTTGTACTGGTTTGGATCCGCCAGTGCAGGACAACTAAGAGATTCTCAAATCTTTCCATATCTTGCACAATCTTTCCATATCTTCAAATGTCAACTCTTTAGCTTGAAGATCTATACAAGATATCTCACAAATCTTTCTAAGATTATGTTCATGATGCATGCCATGATGTCATCCTAAATATTTCTAATTTAAAAAATAAAAATGTAAATGTATATAATGTTATTCCTAGTGATCTTGTAATGTGTAAATGTGTTTTGAAAGATTTATCACTATAAATGTAAAAGACTTAATCTTATATTTATGCTTTGCTTTAAAGATAAACTTTGTAATTGTCATTAACAAAATTAAGCAAAGATCGTAAAATATAAATAACGTTTTTATGACGATATTTGTATTAACAATCTCTCCCTTTTTGTTGATGACAAAACATAAAGTATATTTTTAAGCAATGAAATAAATAAAGTACGAGTCTTTTAAAAATATAGATTAAGTTGGTTTTATGCAAGTTTTGAAAACAATTTTAAGTATAAAAAACATGTACAGTGATGTTAACAGTATGTATGAAACAATATATGAAACTTAATCCTATCTCCCCCTTTTTGTCGAAACAAAAAGAAGATATGCGTAGCGGAATGTGGTAACTAATTCTTGGTGATTACTCCCCCTAATTTGGAGTACCAAATATGATAATGCAATGATTTTGAGAACTTTAAAAGCTCCCTCTTGGATAATACTCCCCCTAATTGGAGTACCAAGGTTGTGATGCATGAACCTACAAAACAAATGGTTAGAATATGATATGCTCCCCCTCGATGTATACTCCCCATTGCTAGGGTACCAACGTATACGTTTCAAGGATGAGAAATGCTATAAAATGATGAGTTGGTACATGATATACTCCCCGTTGCTAGGGTACCAACGTACATGAATCAAGGTTGAGAAAAGCTACAAAACAAAGGTTAGTTGTGATTCAATTCAACCAAGTAGCAAAATGCATATGTATAGGTCAACCAAACATAATATTTCAACCCAGTTGACTTTTAAAAAGTCAAAAATATGTGTCAGATAAAAATGCACCTAAGTATAAATGGTCAAATCATTATGAGAATTCTAACCAACCATACAATAATGTTAGTAAATCAATTATGTCAAATAGTGATCACCCATAAGCATAAATATAACATCCATTACTTGAAAATTTGTTTGTGACAAGTCACAAACCATGATGTTACAAAGAAAAAAAATGAAAAGTTCCTAAAAATAGAAAATTCCTAAAACAATCCTACGAAATCCTATAAAAGGAGACTAGGAAGAAACTAAAAAGTACCTATTGCGGAGGATGAGAGATTGCATTTAGGCGTTCGAGAATATGGTTCAAAATGAACCGCATCTCGTTTTGAAGTTCATGGACCAAGATGTTGGTCCTTTGGGCCAAGTGAGCGGTCCTCTCGCATTGTGAGCAATCATGCCTTGGAAAGTTGGGAGGAAGGGTAGGCTCAATGGCTTGTGGTGGTGGTAGTGGTTGGTTGTTTGGTGGTGGTGGTTGTGGTTGGTTGTTTGGTGGTGGTGGTGTTTGGTTGTTTGATGTTGGAGTTGTGAGGGAGTTAAGCAAGATGGATTGAAGATCCATGGCTTCACCAAGGCGGGAATCCACCATATTGGAGAGAGCATAGAGGCGGGTGAGCTCCTCATTGATCTCTTCATGGGTTTGTGGTTGATTGATCAACATTGCCTCATCAATGGCAATGAGTGTAGATGTAGGTGAGAGAGGTTGTGTTTGTGGTTGTGGTGGTGGTGGATCATGGTAAAGTGGACCATGGATATCCCGATAAATGGGATGGAAGAGCATAGGTGTTTGACCTTCAAAGGTCATAGGAGGAGGATTGGTTGACCTTGGTGGAAGGTCTTCCAAATCATCCAAGTATGGATGAGGTGATGAAGGTGGAGTTCTAAACAACTCTAGGGGCTGAAGTTGTGGTGAATGTTGTGGTGAAGGTGATCTATTAGGTTGTGATGGAGCGGGTGGTGGTGTGGTTGCTACAGGAGTGATTGTTGGAGGTGGTGTGTTGATGATGGTGTTAGATGGTGTTGGAGTAGCAAGGTTGAGAAAATTCTCATTGGCAATTGGTGAGGATATGTTAAGTGGAGATGACTCCTCAGATGATGAATTAGCTAAGTTCATGAAGCAACAAGGACGGACACTCATACGAGCTTTCCTTCGTGCGGGTCTGCTTGTAGATGAGTTATTTGATTTTGGCATTGTTGAAATGTGAGAATAGTTGCTCTAAGGTACAGGAAAGATAGTTAGTAGTGATGGTTGTTGTGTGATTTGTGATGATCTTGAGGTTCTAATTTATAGATAGAAGGTTTGTTGATCTGTGTGTTTGGATTTGATGTGAATCCAATGAGGAATGTTGGTTCCTAATGATTTGGAACAAAAATTTGTGCTAGTCACATCATTTAAGTCAAACCATAGAGCTTAAGTTGAGTGAATTTTAGAAGATTTGCAGTAAATGCAAGGAGTGAGTGGAAATTCTGTTGATGTGATGTTCCCACGGATTTCAAGGAACCAATTTGAGGGTTCCTTGCTTGTTACAGAAAGGTAACTCACATGGAAAATTTGAATATTCAAATTTTGGTGGGAAATGGATTTCTTATGATTCTAAGTGTTCCTAAATAATCCTAATGAGTTTAATGATCAGTAGAAGAGTTCCAAAGACTAGAATCAATAATCTAAGGATCGGGATTAGTTGGGAATTTTTGAAAAAGTTACTGTTGAAGCCTGCGGATCCAATCGACAACAAAGGCGGAACCAAATTTTTGGTTCCGCGGAATCCGCAGGTTCATGACTGGCGGAGCCAAACGATACAACAGGCAGATCCAAAATATGGGATCCGCCATGTGGAAACTTATTTTAGACCGACTTACATCTACTAAAATAAGTTACGTGATCATTTATGGACTCTAGGTTGTTACACCTTTGTTATTCCAACTAGCCCCAATACTACTTGATCAATAGCAGTACGATTACACTCTAATCAGAGATCAAAGATCCTTGAGGCTAAACAAACATAACAACATCAGACCCCACGTCTGATGTTCCTAAACACACTCACTATGATGTTCACATTATTTCACTGTGAAGCATTTTTTTTATCTAAGGGTAAGATCTCTTTTTATAGTCCAAGGAGACCTTTTACAATATGATAAGATTTTGTCTACTACTTGCTTGTTATGTGTCAGTCATTAAGATATAACTTGTATCTTTGTTTACAACTTTGTTGACTGATAACATATCTAGATATTATCTACCGTATATAATTGACTCATATAAAAAATATCTTTTTCAAACATATCCATCCAGTAGTAGTATGAGTCACTCAGTTATCTATCCAGCAGTAGCATCTTTGCACTAGCAGTACCAACTACTATCTTCTTTGCACAAGCAATACTAACTGCTACCTTCAAATTTGAATATTCAAATTTTGGTGCGAAATGGATTTCTTATGATTCTAAGTGTTCCTAAATAATCCTAATGAGTTTAATGATCAGTAGAAGAGTTCCAAAGACTAGAATCAATAATCTAAGGATCGGGATTAGTCGGGAATTTTTAAAAAAGTTACTGTTGAAGCCTGCGGATCCAATCGACAACAAAGGCGGAACCAAATTTTTGGTTCCGCGAAATCCGCAGGTTCATGACTGGCGGAGCCAAACGATACAACAGGCGGATCCAAAATATGGGATCCGCCATGTGGAAACTTATTTTAGACCGACTTACATCTACTAAAATAAGTTAAGTGATCGTTTATGGACTCTAGGTTGTTACACCTTTGTTATTCCAACTAGCCCCAATACTACTTGATCAATAGCAGTACGATTACACTCTAATCAGGGATCAAAGATCCTTGAGGCTAAACAAACATAACAACATCAGACCCCACGTCTGATGTTCCCAAACACACTCACTATGATGTTCACATTATTTCACTGTGAAGCATATTTTTATCTAAGGGGTAAGATCTCCTTTTATAGTCCAAGGAGACCTTTTACAATATGATAAGATTTTGTCTACTACTTGCTTGTTATGTGTCAGTCATTAAGATATAACTTGTATCTTTGTTTACAACTTTGTTGACTGATAACATATCTAGATATTATCTACCGTATATAATTGACTCATATACAAAATATCTTTTTCAAACATATCCATCCAGCAGTAGTATGAGTCACTCAGTTATCCATCCAGCAGTAGCATCTTTGCACTAGCAGTACCAACTGCTATCTTCTTTGCACAAGCAGTACTAACTGCTACCTTCTTTGAACCAGCAGTACTAACTCAAGTTAGTACTGTTTGTTATAACCTGAGCAGACTTAACCAATACACTAGCAGACTTAACTAGCAGACTTAACTAGGTACCAACCAGACTTAACTAGCAGACTTAACCAGGTACCAGACTTAATCTTTGATCAGCAGCAGCTTCATTTGTACTAGTAGTTGCTTATCATTTCAGTATTCTTCATGTTTTATTCTTCTTGTTATGTGATCATCAAATCTATGAAAATATAATTCCCAACACGCCATATCCGCCATATGGAGATTCAGTTTCTTAATAGAAAATATGTCGAATTTCGCGTTTCATGTTCAAATCCCGAAAATTCTCTTAAAACATATGTAATAACTAATATGTGATAGAAAAATACTAAACATATAGGTCTTAACACACGTTTACGCATAGATTAATCCGATCATAATAACTTACCATAAAGGGAGTTAAGCCAAACGGTGGCTTAATCTCGGAAAATTGATAACAACACGTGTTATCGTCCTGCAATTTTAAATTGATAACAAAACGTGTTATCGAAAAATTGATAACAACACGTGTTATTGGCCCTCAAAACTTCTTCTAGCTTCTTAAATTGAGGCCTTAGTTCATTTAGCTCTATGACAAATTGATCTCTATCTACTTGACGACCTCGATGCAACCTAGTTTGGTTGTTCCTAGGCAAAAAGAGATGCTCACGAATGGCTTCTTTTGCGGTTAAAGGTGTAGCATATGGTGCCGAACGTTCAAGGTTGGATTCTAGAATGGTCAATGACCACTTGTCAAAATAGAAACATGTTCCTTGATTTGGAACTCCTAAGACATCTCCAAATTGATCTAGAGGAATATTGAATTGGATTTCGTTGACTTTGAAGTGGACATTCATGTATCCATAGTCATTTGAACTAAGTCCTACACTAGCATAGAACTCGAGAATGAACATAGGGATGATGGGCTCATCGATGTCTAGAAGGCTATCGAAATGAATCGTGGCTAATTGTTCTCTGAGAACGGTACCTTCATAGAATGAGGGGTCTACGGTTCTACCCTCGTGGACATAGCGTTTTTCTAACGCTTTGAAAATTTTGATTTGAGCTTCGGAGAGACCTTTGGTTTTGTGGTGTTTGGGTAGGTATATAACGGTTTCTTTGTGATCATAATTTGTAGCGGGAGGCATGATTATCCTAGACACAAGAATTTCATAATTTAGTTAAAATTATCGAAAATACGTATATTAATTTCTAGTGTGTGCCTATATGGAGACAATGTGGAGGTACGGTTATCTCGACTCCTTTTGATGCATGAAAATTTTGTTTATGCAAGTTTTATGATAAAACAAGAGATAACCCAAACGCTCCTACTTCAATGTAGCTTCGATTGAATGTACCCGAAAATACATATTAGTTATGTATTTCCTTTAGCATTCAAGAGACATTATGCAAGTGATGTTTAAAACATAACGTTTTTGTATTTGTATGAACAATGTCCAAAAACCGTTTTTCCTAGTCGTAAGAAGATTTTAGCAAAAATTTCTCATGGGGTTTTTGATGAATTATGACAATGTACTACAAGATGCAATTCCTAACTATGGAAAACATAATTTGTGATGCAATTCAGTAAGTATGTTTCATGATTTTGCTAAAAATATGCATAAACCCCAAGTTTTGATTTTGTGCATGAAAT
>CP139503.1:221328203-221355640 GCA_021014915.2 Artemisia tridentata subsp. tridentata
GGGCAAATAGAATACTAACCAAAATTTTATGCAGCTCCATTTTTAGCAAAAGGACACAATATACTTGTTTTCTAACCTTTGTTTTGTAGATTTTCAAAAATACACGTGGAGTAATTGACGCCCTCATTAAGGGGGAGCTCTCGTCCAAGCAAAACTATTGCAAAAACTTGCAATGATCACGTCTTAATCTCCCTAATTACTTGACGCCCTCAACAAGGGGGAGCAACCGTCGAGGGGGAGCAACTAAGAACTTCTTACTCTCCTTATTCCTTTTTACACATTTTCTTCACTTACTTTTCTTAAAACATGCATTCGGGTTAGTTTCCTTTCGACGCTCTTTTTGTTTCGACAAAAAGGGGGAGAAAGAGTTAAAACTAAAATTCAAAAATTTACGAATTTTATTTTTTACTTAAAATAATTTCATGTTTTGTCATCAACAAAAAGGGGGAGATTGTTAATACAAATAAACCTTCAAAACGTTTATTTATATTTTACGATCTTTCAATGTTTTGTCAATAACAAACGTAAAATCATTTTAACGAGATAAATAAATTATGTAATGCTTTGAGCCAATAGTTTACTAACTCATTTCATTAAACAAGTAAACCTTAAACATATCTAGTTAACAAGTTTACATGAAACCAAAACTATTTTATAAAAACACTTAAGTAACATTTGTTACTTACATTTTATAAAATACATGTTAAGGAAAAGCTAGTAAACACTTGGACTATCCATGGCCCAAAACCAAGTCCATAAACCATAAACCATGGAGCTTGACCCATAACCCATGACCCATTGCATGACATCATGCATGACATCCATAATGGGTAAAACCAATGACCCATGACCCATAACCCAAATTCCATGACCCATGACCCAAGATGTCTTTGACATCAGGCATGACATCATCTATCCATGGATCATAACCCATAACCCATAACCCGGTTTGTAACCAAAAATCGGGACTGGTTTACCCAGTTACCCGGATCCCTCGGTTTACACTAGCCGGATCCCTCTGGGAAGGGATCCGATGGAACCGAGTGAACAGTAGGCAGTTTTGCCTATAAATAGTGAGCCATTTCTCTCTTATCTCTCACCCCTTTTAGAGTTTACTTCTCTCTATACTCTAAACTCTCTAACTTCAGATCTAAGGATATTTCTATGTAGTTTCTCTTTGTGATTCTCTAGATTCCTTCCATAAGGCGAGATCACAACCTCTCGAAGACGTGCAAGCTCGTGATATGGGTTGCTTTGATTATTCTATTCCAAGATCACAGAAGTGATTCCTGTTCTTTCTTTCTTCTCAAAGGGTGTTGTAGATGTGTTGAGTCGATAGGTATAAAAGGACGTTGGATCCTTTAGTCGAGTTGTATTGGGTGTGTTGGTTTGGTCCGCCGTGCTAAGGACCCGATATCTAGCCTTGTACCGGATAAAGTGTAGGCGACGAAGGTTTGGTCTACCTTGTGTGAAAGACCCGGTAGCTAGCTTTGTACCGGATAAAGTGTAAGCAACGTTGTGAAGGCTTCTCCGCCATGTGAAAGGAGTTTGTGTTGTGAAGTGATAACGAACTCTCGAGTAGGCGACTCGGGGAGTGGAGTAGGGCAAGGAAGGTGTCCTTGTAGCCGAACCACTATAAATACTTATGTTGTGGTTGTGTCTCTCTAACTCTATCTCCTAGTTTAGTTTATATGCTTTTATTTCTATCAATATCCAACACGTCAAAACTAGATTGACATAAGTCGATCTATAAGTTTTAATAAGTGATTTTAATCGGTAAAACTATTCAACCCCCCCCCCCCTTGTAGTTTTCTACAGAAATTTCAAGAAGAGTAAATTACACTGTCGGTCCTTGTGGTTTGCGTTGACTGGCGCCAATGGTCCTTTGACCAAAAAAATTGCACCAGTAGTCCTTAAGTCAGAAACGTTATGCACCGTTAGTCCCTCCATCAAAGTGGCCCCACAAACAGATACTAACGCTCGTTATCTATTGAATTTAAAGGGGCAATTTGGTCATTTCATATTACACAGACACCATAAGGACCAACGGTGTAATTTACTCATATATATTCATTACTCATATATCTTCACACCATCAAAAATACAGATACACACAAATCTTATCTTATCCCACAATCATCACTCTCACATCTCTCAAACAAAAACAAATATCAAAAAAAGAGATCAAACATAAAAAATCTATACACATAACAAGGAACTAATTTAATCATACACATAATAAATCTCACACATAACAAATCACACATAGCTCTCGATCGAAATATTTTCCTACAAACAAACTCATATGTTAATCAAAACAAAAAAGGAAGATTCAACCCCCCCTTCTAGTTTCCCACACAAGATGTTGATGCAAACCAATACAAAAGATAATTTCCACAAAACTGACCCCAAACGTGTAATTCTTCTTTGTTCCTTGTAAACCAGTCATTGTCTTTTTAATTTTTTCTATCTATTTCACCTTGAATAAAGAAACATTATTTTAATGGAGAGTGATGGGATTTAATGGAGATCTAAGGTTGGGATGATTTCTTTGGGAGATATAAGGAAGATTAAATGAGTTGACTGCTTGTGTGTTTTAATGGAGATCTAAGGTTGTGTCACACCCCCAGAATCGGGACCAGCGGAAGCATACATGTCGCTGGGGGTGCAACTCAATTGGTATCACAACACAAGTGCAAAGAACGGTTTTCACCTCAATCATTTAGAATAAAATTGTTTAACAAAAGTGTTGAATTTACATTGTTAAAAGTAGTGCGGAAATAGGCCCTTAAAACAGTTAAAACGGTCCCCAAATGAATATCAGAGTCTTCTATGACCATGCCATGCCCTGCCAAAAGCCTCCAGTAGCGTGCTATTGCTTATACCTGAAAATACATGCTAAAGTGTCAACACGATGTTGGTGAGTTCATAGAGTTTATTGTACAATGTAAAGCATTTGAAAATGATTTCCCAGCAAAGGCATTGTAAATCCACTCAGTCCCAAGTCCCACCCATACAAGACTTGCAACCTGTGTGTTTACAACCCACTGCCAAATAAGAATTGGTTTGAGTGAACAAAAGTAATATGTGGACCATGATTTAAAATACATTTAGTTAGATCAGTACATTCGGTTACGTGACCAATTCATTTGGTTATGTGACCCGTTCATTCTGTCATGTGACCCGTTCATTTGTCATGCGACCCGTTCATTCGGTCATATTACTCATTCATTCGGTTATGTGACCCGTTCATTTGTCATGTATGTACATAGTGTTGGTGCCGGTTCATTCGGTTAAGCAGGCATAATTGTTTAAAGTGCTTGGGTCCATGGGTAAAAAGAATTAAGTGTGATACAAGTGAATATACAATACATTCGAATGAATAACAATTTCATAAGTGGAGCAAATAATGGTTTGACTAAACAAGCGGCATAATCAAGTAAATCAAGTATACATTTAGATGAAAACAAGCATGTATTCTCCCCCAAAAGTATTTCAAAACAAGAAAGAGTAGGGGCCATGAAACTCACGGTAATCCTTAAAAGATTAAAGTGCTTGTGAAGGTAAATGAAAATAATTGAGCATGTATTCTCCCCCTAAACATAATCCAAAACGTATAAAGGTAGGGGCTATGGAACTCACCTGATGCGATAGCACAATGACAAATATGGATATGCTGAAATGTGGCTCTGTCTCTAACCGCAACCTATTATGAATGATAGGATCTAATGTAAGCAATGAAATGATGCTACACATGCAAATACGTATGTTATCGATACCACTCGTGAATTTTGAAAATAATGTTTACCGTCGAAAATACATTTTTGACGTCTCGTTAAGTTCATAAACACTTTTCGTGTAAATACGTTGCAACGATAACCCACGATCGTCGTTTGATAATTTATCGGTGAATATTGTGTTTTCGTCGTAACTTAACATTTTTCTCAACTTGTGAAATTTTGTTCAAATGGCCTCGCAAAACTAGTCGCGAAATATTGTACGTTAAGTGTTAGTGAATAAGCTCGGTGTTTTTGAAAACCTTGTAACGATGTCTTGAAGTCATATCATTTAACTTGTGATCATACGGGTCTCGATTGATAAGAAATACGGCTCTCAACATAGTGTATTGCAAAAACTGTTTTTCTATACTTAGAAACATTTTTGTTAAAAGCTGATGGAATTTTAGTGAAGTTGTCGGACTTTAAACGCGTATATCTTTGTCGTTTTGAGCTCGTTTTCTACGTTCTTTATATCCACGGCTTCGTATTAACATGAACTAACATAATTTCAGTTAACGCCTCGTTTTGTTCGTCGAACCTCGGCAAACAGCACGCAATATTTTCAGAAATTAGTTTTTCGTCGCCAAACTTAGAAAAATCATAACTTTCTCGTCGTAAGTCGGTTTTTACTCATTCAAGCGGCCACGGTTTCGTTTTTGAAAGTATTTTCTGAATATGAAGGCCAAAATGTCCCCTGAGTTACTGAGTTTTCCAGATTTTACGTTTTTGGACAGACCCTTTTTCTATTGTTTGAAATAATCACTTTTATGGTTCAAGGCTTGTTCAAAACACAATCAATCAACACCACAACTACTCTAATCCTACCATACACCTTCTTAAGGTGTCATGAGGTCCTAAACATCACCAACTTTGGTGGGTTTCATGAGATTACACTAAATATCCATAGATCTATGTTTATGTTGAAAATGAGTAACAAGTGGTATGATTAACATGTATATACTTGCATAATTAGTTGATAGCACAATAAAATATATCAAATGAGAGTATGAAATGATTGAAAACTTTACTTGTAACTTACTTGATGATTTGAAGAGTTTTGGAGATGATTATGTAAGAAACCTTAGGATTTTTATTTCAAAATCCTAACAAGGAATGTAAATGAGACTAGTTTATCACTTGTTCTTGAAAAGTTTATGGATTCTCCTTGTTCTTGTGTTCTTGGCCGATCTAAATGAAGAGAAAAAGAGAGAGTTTGATCTTATTTTGCTAGTTGATTTGTGGTGAATGTGTGGAAATAAATCACAAAACATATAGGCTAGTTGCATTTAATGAATGGTACTTAGTAATCAAGTGAAGTGGAAGATTAGGGGGCTAGGGGGGGCGGCACATGGGTGAAATGGAAGAGATTTTTGGCTAATTAAAGCTTATGTCTCCCACTAGCAAGAGTATTAGTTGTTTTGAGTATACTTTAGGTGTTATCGGGTACTGAGTTAACTAGAAATAAATCTTGACGAGGTAAAATAAAATACGACGAAGTTGTAAAAATTGTAAAATCATATTTCTTGCAAGAATCGGGTGTTAGAATAGCTATCGGGTTGAAATTTCGCAAACCGGCGGTGTTATAAGCTTTTAACGAGAAATATAGCAAACGATTTAGAAACACCAGGTAATTAAATAATGAAATCTCTATATCATTATAGTGAGTATGAAAATATGTCATGATCACTGACGGGAGTATCAGGTGTAATGTTAGTAGTAATGACTGAGTGGTAACGTTTATTAAATAATTAAACATACATTAATGAAAATCACACAAACCCGTGCATGACCTAATATGATGATGATGTTACTGATGATATGTAGACTACTCTAGTCTATATGATTGCCCTTAATGATGATGCATGAATACGCAGCTAAACCATACTGGTTACGCGCATTTGAATACCCGTAAACCTAGTTTACGTAATGATGAATGATAATCATGAATAGTGATTTTCCCCCAGGAATGAATAGTGTTTCGTGAATAGTGAAATTTTTGAAAACTTCTCAAAGTCTCAAACTGACTTCAAAAATGATGAATAGTGAAATGATGAATAGTAAATGATGAATAGTAATCCATGAATAGTAACTTGTCGAGGTTTGAAAAATGGCCTGAAATTACGGGTTGTCACAGGTTGGGATGATTTAATGGAGAGTGATGGGATTTAATGGAGATCTAAGGTTGGGCTCAATTATCAAATCATCGATTTAATTTTGGCCGATTTAATGATTATTGAAATGCTTATCAAATCTTCGATATTAAATTTTGAAATGCTTACACCACCGAATTCTAAAGGACTTCTTCATTTGTTTGTGGTTGGTTGATGTTTTTGTTGTTTTGGTTTATTGAGTTTATGAGGTTGCAGTTGCTGTTGTGAAATTGTTTGTTAGTTGATGTTGTGGTGGTGTGTTACGGGTGGTGGACTGGTGGGAGCATATTTGATGGTTACTGGTGGTGGTGTCATGGTGGGATTGCTGGTGGTGGTTTATGATGTGACTTTCAGCGGTAAGCCAATGATTCAATTGAAGTCAACGAGAAGCTTTATATGGTCTACGAAGATGAACAGGTTGTTATGATGTGAATTCCGATGAGTGGTTGGAGATGCCGGCGGCAATGTTGGGTGATTCTATATGGTGGATGAGATAAAAAGTGTGTTAGACTGTTGAGAACTTGAGATTATGAATTTAATTTTTATTTTATGGTAGATCTCATCTCAAATCTCATTTTCATATTCTGATTTTGGACTGATGATGTTATTGTAACTGAAGTCCTTTAGAATTCGGAGGTGTTGGCCGGATTTTGGGTTTGAAGTTCTGGGTTTGAGTTTGTGTTTTGTGTTTTTGTTTTGTGTTTGAAGTTCTGGGTTTGAGTTTGAAGTTCTGGGTTTAAGTTTGAAGTTCTGGTGTTGGCCGGATTCTGGGTTTGAAGTTCTGGGTTTGAGTTTGTGTTTTGTGTTTGGAAGTTCTGGGTTTGTGTTTGAAGTTCTGGTGTTGGCCGGATTTTGTGTTGTGTGTTGGAAGTTCTGGGTTTGTGTTTTGTGTTTGTGTTTTGTGTTTGAAGTTTTGTGTTTGAAGTTCTGGGTTTGAGTTTGTGTTTTGTGTTTGCGTTTGTGTGCTGTGAATTGACGAAATTGACCCTTTAAATCCAATACTTAACGAGCGTTAGTATCTGTTTGTGGGGCCACTTGGATGGAGGGACTAACGGTGCATAACGTTTCTGACTTAAAGACCACTGGCGGCATTTTTTTGGTCAAAGGACCACTGGCACCAGTCAACGCAAACCACAAGGACCAACGGTGTAATTTACACTTTCAAGAATAAACATTTTGAGAAGAGTTTTATGAATTTCGATCATTGATTTTTGAGTTATAAAAAACGATATAGCGAGCAAATGAAATTTGCTCGACAGTTTATTTGCTCGTATTGAATAAGATTTTGACACATAGTCATTTTCTGTTTCCCAGATCAAATATGGTGTTGACACGTGTTTTTGGCTAGCAAAATGCTTTCATGCTTTGCGTGCCAGTCACATTTACTCGCTGCAAATTATTTTATAGGCTAAGGTTGTGTTGACAACTGGATGTAGCAAGCAAAATTGTTTGCTCTCCATCCCATTTGCTCGCTTAAAACTGGATGTAGCAAGCAAAATTGTTTGCTCTCCGTCCAATTTGCTCGCTTAAAATTAGATGTAGCAAGCAAAATTGTTTGCTCTCCATCCCATTTGCTTGCCATGTCCTTTTTCTTTTATTATTAAATAACCTTTTTTTGAACAAAGTGGCGAGCAAAATGTATAAGTAGCGAGCAAATGGTGGTGGCTTACAAATGTATTTGCTTGCCATTTCGATTTTGGTAATGTGAAAAAATAGTGTCGATTTTTTTTGAATGGCCGAATATTATAAAAAGAGCTAGCAAGAAGCTAAACTAAAAAGAAGTTACATCAAGATTGCGTTTAACGGGTCATTAAGCCACGCTACCCAATTAACATTAAACTTCCTACACCTATTATTCACCCAAAAGAAAGTATGAGAAACAATGTTGTCGAAAATCATTCCTTTAAGAGGTTCTTCAAGGAGAATAAAGTCGCGTTCCTGAACGTCCAAATATGCCACCACATGAAGAAAAAAGAGGCTTCCAGTACTGACTTTTGGAGGCTGTTGAAATTAAGACCATTGAACCACGTCTCCCACGAAATAGGGCCGGCAATATTAGGGATTTGGATGCTCCACCAACGACCAAGCAACCGAAACAAATCCAAGGTCATCGAACATCCAAAAAAAAGATGATTGCGGGTTTCTACTTCAATCCCACAGTTCGGGCACAAAGTACATGGAATATCTAAGCCTCTATTGGAAAGATTAGTCATAGTAGGGAGCTTATCAAGAAACATAAGCCACAAGAAAACATTAAGCTTAATGGGGAGAACCTTGGACCATCTCGTAGGGGAAGAGGAAGTAACAAGCACATGCTTATCGATCTCTTCTCTTGTCGACTTTACAGAGAAATCACCAAGCCCATTTAAAGTCTAAGACCAACAATCACTAGACGAGGACAAAACCACTAAAGAAAGCAATTGTGAGAGCTCTAAAAACTAAGATTCTTCAATACCTTATCTAGGGCGTCTTCTAAATGAGAGAGTAAAATCAGGGTTTTGAAGCTTAAAAGCCACCGAGGCATCCTTTTGGAGCTCCAAGTTAAACAACCTGTGGAACTTATCTTTGATACAAACATCTCCATACCATTTGTCATGCCAAAATTAAGTAGAGTTTCCATTGCCGATCACTAATTTGCAGAATTTCATTAAATCAACACCTTTAGATTTAAGCTTAGCAATGGCTTTAAGAACCCCAATCCAAACCGAGCCACGAAAACGGGACGTGAAAAGGGTGATCAAGAGAACCATTGTTACCATGAATAGCTTTGATAACATTGATCCAAAGACCAGATTGGGAAGACAAGAACCGCCAAATCCATTTGAACAACAAAGCAAGATTAAGGGCGAACAAACTATTTACTCCAAACCCGCCATGATCTTTATGCGCCATCACTTTATGCCAACAAACCCAAGTAATCTTACGATCATCCGAGTCAGATCCCAAAAAAAAAAGGCATTACGAAGCCCTTCCAAATGAGATAAAATACCTTCAGGAACTTTAAACAACGACGTATAGTATGTCGGGATAGCACCTAAAACTGATTTAATAAGGGTAAGTCTACCCCCTACTGATAAAGTTTTAGCTTTCCATGAAGAAAGCTTGTTCGACACCTTTTGAACTACCTCGTTCCATGAATTCACTCGCGTCATATTAGCACCAACCTTGACACCTGGGTATGGAAATGGAAGATTGTTGGCTAAGCATCCAAATTGATCAGCCATATATTGGATAACAGAGGGCCGAACACCCACGCCATAAAGGCTGCTTTTATGCACTTTGACTTTCAAACCCGAGGCAAGAAAAAAGCAGTGCAACATCATCATCAAAACGCTAACATTAGGGCAAGACCACTTTCCAATGAACATAGCATCATCAGCGTAAAATAGATGCGAGATAGGCACTAAATTGTCATTTCCAACAAAGATAAGAACAAACATACTGGTATGTGCTTAAACACATACCTTTTCTTGACCAAAACCGGACCCAAATAGACCAAAAACTAACCAATTATGCCAAATATTTCGTGTTTTTGTGTTTATGATTGTGCAGGGATGGATATTGTAAAAATGGACAAATATCAAGATAAAAAGACAAACCGAGCATGAGATTTGGAAGAGTGAATAAAAGCCGAAGCCGGGGAAGCCAAATATCAAAAATTAAGCTCAACATGCCGAAAAGACCCTTGGAGATTCAAAGAGTGTCAGAAATAGTCCTTGGATCAAATTTGAAGTTTGGCAAAATTAGTCCCTTGAATTTCAGCAATAACAAGTTTGGTCCTTGTATTTTTGTCAAATCACAAATCCTAAATCCATAACTTCATACCCGGATTCAACATCAATCCAAAATAAATACACACCCCATTTTCACCAACCCAATCCACTAAATAAACCCAGCCCACATTTTATATCCATGAGCCCAGTCCACCACCCCTCTAAACCCGATCCACACATATTCACTAAAACCCGGTCAAAATTATACATCCTAGGGTCAAAAAAAATAAAAAAAAATCAACAAACACGCGCCTTTTTCATTTTCCCCCAAAAGTTACTATTTCACGAACCCTAAATTGACCGTACCAAAATTACCCCAGTCCCACATATGATTACCCAATGATTAAATGATGACGCACGTGTCAGAGAGTTGTCAGTCACACGGATTGACAAGCTGGACGATTGGAGCAATATTATTGGATGAGCCACATCACAATGCTAATCCAAGGGCTGTGATCAAAGATTATGATGATATGATGATCCAAGGGTTGTGAATGAGGGTCCAGAAGCTTCACCCCGTGGCTATAAATACCTCCATCACTCCACAGAATGGGGTTAGCTAGTTAGATAATTTAGGGTTAGCTTTAGGTCTATTTTAGGAGTAGTTGTAGTTTAATGTTGTGGCTTATTGTAATTTTCCATTCTCAGTTTCATACATTTTGTACTCAGTTTCAAGTTTTAAATAAAAGTCAATTTTAGTCAAGATCACTGTTCCTCTGCTATTTGGCTTGTTTCTGGTACTGTTCTTCTCTTCTAAGCTTATTTGATCTTTTTGTGTTCTTATAATGGTATTTCAGTATTTCACTAGTTAGATTTAGCTTGTTCATTTTTAAGTTTTGAAAGTCAAATAGTCAACATTTCAGTCAACTCTGCTTATTTGCTATTGAGTGCTTATTTTCTGTTGAGATTAGTTTTTTTTAGATTAAGGCAACTTAGTACATGTTTATCTCTCACAGTTATAGCTTAATTCAATCTGTTTTAGTTTCAAATCTCAAATCAGTCAACTAAGGTAGTGTTTGGAACAATGGGTGCAAACGGGTCAAAATTAGGAATTACTGTTCTTATGCCTTTTGTGAAGATTGATTAAGTGTTATTTCAGTAAAATGAGTTGTTAGTGATTAAACTTAAGCTGTTTTCATGAGAGTTAGGTTTTCAGTCCACTAGTTTCATTTTTAGGAAAGAGCCTTTGATTAAAAGTTTAATATAGGATTAGATTTGTCAAGCCTTACTTTTGTTATGACATGGGGATTCTTGTTGATTTTCAGTAGATGTTTTCATTTCAGTATGAATCATAGTGAGTTGCATCCCTTTTGTTTAAATTTAATGTCTGCAAAGAACCATTGTTATAGCAGCCTGCATCAATTTCTTAGGACTATTTCAGTTCTTATTTGATTTCAATAATGCTTGTTTCATCTGGTTTTGGATTATTTGCCATTGGTTCTCAGCTTATCTCACCTTTTCAGATCTTATTTAAGCTTTTTCAAGCTTATAAATAATCTCAAAAGACTGCCTATCAAGACTAGTACATACTGATTCATCAGCATGTACTGGTCTTGATTGCCCTCTTTTTCAGCTTATTTATAAGCTCTAAACAAGCTTATCAAGTCCTGGATTTTGGTCTCTAGATAGTTCATAGTATTGAATTTACATGTTTTGGCTTTTCTAGGATTTTAGTGCTTATTTAGGGCTTTTTAATTAGGTCTGCAAGTTGAGATTTACATCTGCTCTGCACAGGTCTGTCCCCACTCCCCTTCTGTTCAGCTTAATTTCTGCTTCCCTTTTAGTGCTTATCAGTTGATTTTTGGTTTCCTTGCTTATTGGTGGCTTATCTCTATGAGTTATGAGTTTAAGCCTTTCCTTTTAGCTTTAAGATAGAGATTTGATAGCTTAAAATAGGACACTCAGGATGTTTTAACCACATGAGTCAATAATTCTTTTTAGCTTGTTTAGTCCTTAATCAGCTTATTTAAACTGCTTATATAGAATATTTTAGCTTCTTTAGATTCCCTTTAGATCCCTATTAGCTTATTTAGTCCTTTAGTGCAGCTTGTAGCTTTTAAAACTAGCTTTTCAATTTCCTTAATTTTCCATTTTAGCTTAATTAGACTACTTTGCTTATTTTTTGCCTATTTTAAACTGTTTTCCCCCTCCTCTTATTTTTCCTAGATTACTTATAGATTAGTTCTTTTACCTGCAAAGTTTTAGAATTTTTCTCAATAGTTTTCTATTTTTAAAGCATTTAATTAGTTTAATTAGTAATTAAATCATAATAATTAGAATTTTAATCAAAAAAACATTTTTCTTTTTCCTATAATTTTATTTTGTCATATAGAATGTAGGAAAATTGTTTTCCTGCCCGTAGGATTAGTATTGCTCTAAATTCACTTTTTATTTTGCGCTCGTACGTAGTTTTTGATTTATTCGCGCGTTTTCTTTAGAATTTCCCTTACGTTTGCCTTAGACTAGAATTTTCCCTTACCTTATTTACTGTTTTTAGTTTATGTTTCATCATTTTAGTTTAAAAATCATTATCACTTCACTTTTATTCTCCATTCACTTCACGAATCACGATCCCGAATCACAATTCCACTCGATCTTCGTCGGGACAACGAACTCGGGGTTTTCACATCATTTCATAATTTTGTGATTTCTCCCTTGATCTATAATTGTTACATCAATTTTTGGCGCCGTTGCCGGGGAAGGTTGAAGTGAGTTCGTGATTCCGTTTTTCGATTCGTGTTTTGAAGACCCTTCCCCGAAAAGTTATCGCTTTCATTTGTAAATATTTTCTTCTTATAAAACCCAAAAAGATTTTCTCTTCAAAATTTATTTTCCTTTTTCTTTTGTGATTTTCAATGTTTCTAAAATTTAAAAATCCAAAAATATTCTTCTCAATCCTCTTATCCGTTTGATTCTTTATCTCTATCCCTCTATCCGTTTAATTCTTCTTCTCTATGTCTTCATCTTACCATTACGGTTGTCAATGGTGTGGGGTCCTCATAATGGTGGGAATTGTCCCGGTTGTAGCATGGTGGAATCAGGAAAAAGGTTTGTCTATGACCAAAATCCTTATTCCTACCATGAAACAACCGACTTTTTCAACCAGCCACCACACCATGAGATGGAAACATATTCTTGTGAATATTGTGGAGGTCCACACCCGAGTTTTGATTGTCAAGCAAGGAATACGTTTGTCTATGAACAAGTTCCATGTAATCAAAACCTCGGGTATGACCATTATCCATATAATTCACCAAATCAGTCACAACAATCATACTGTTGTGAGTATTGCGGAGGTCCCCATTATGGTTCCGATTGTCAAACCGGGAACATGCACTATGAGCAAATTCCTTATAACAATCATGACTCATCTGGTTTTGACCAACCTGCACAATACACAACCCCTCAGCACCTTCTTCTTCAAAGGTTGTTAACTACTAGAGCTGAACAGATGATTGCTCAAAATCAATTCAACATGAACCTTCTAGCTGAAATGAACCGTCTTCAGGAGAGGATTCTTATAACTCAAAAACAAGATCCTCCTGTTGACTCGTCTTATCACGAAGAGAGGGAAGCGTCTCGACCAGTAGAGAACCTTCATTGTGCCAATATGTCATTCACTTATTACGATGACGATGATGACGAGGATTCTATTGGGATATATTATAAGGAGCCGTCAACTGCAATCACAACCGTCTTACCAACCAAAGAACCCGAGGACTCTCTAAAAATGGGGGACGAGCATCTAAACGCTATTCTGGCAACGGAATCGGACGAATTCAAAAAGTCTAGTGTTGAGAACCTCGTCCCAATCCCAAGTGAGTCCGAGGAAATATCCGACGATGAAAGTGATTTTCAATCTTATGGAGATTCCCTTGACGTTTCCGAGATTACTTCCGGAATTTTCTCTAACCCTCTTTTTGAATATAATGACGATTACACTTTAAGTGTTGTTAATCCTCTTTTTGATGAGGGGTTAGAGGACGTTGAGGGCGAGGAGGATCTTCTTTCTAATCTTGATGAGCCCATACCGGAACTCACAGATTCTCCTCGTATTCTTGAATCTCCTCATGAGGAGTTCTCCGATGAACTCACTCATATCATACCTCCTCCGGAGTATGATTTCTATGATTTTGAGGAAGATCCTGACCCGGGGGGAGATGTACTCTATCCTAAGAGTTTGCTTGTCGATGACATCATCCCAACCCTCCCGCCCGAGGTCTTTGTTAATTATGACCATAAGAGCTTCAATGATGATATTCAAAATAAGGAAAATGGTAATTTTGAGGATGAAGAATGGATCTTCATTGTGATAAAGATCCTTCTCCCTTTCTTCACCTACCCGGTGACTTCTCTTCTCCTTCACTCCTTCGGGAGTGAAGATACCATCTTCGACCCCGGCATCTCTCCTTCTTTTAAGCCGTGGGTATCTCATCGGAGTGGAACTTTCATATGCTTCAATGTTTATTCAAACATCTTGAATGAAAGTCCGATTGAGATTATCTCTTCCACTTGCTCCCCCAAGGACAAATGAATTCGGGGCGAGTCTAAGCTTTCCGACTCGATAAAAAACAAGCGCTTCGTGGGAGGCACCCCATGCATATCCTTCTATCTTCTTATCTCTTTTCTAATAAGTGACGTGAGGAGGGCTTCCTCTTCCATATCTTGTGTTTCGTGGTTTTTTGTGTATATCCAGGATTGCTCGATGATTGAAGACTCTCGTGCTCGTAGTTTCATCATTCGTTGCTCATCCGATATCCTTAATCTTATCGTTTTACGTTTATCTTTGGCATAATTAATAAACGGCCTTAGATTTATGTAGGAGAACCCTTACCTTTAAGACATTGAGGACAATGTCTCGTTTTAGTCTTGGGGGGGGGGGTGATCTTTCGATCTGATTTTTGCCTTGCATTTTTTGCCGTTTACTCATGTAACCCCGTTTTTCCTCTAAAATTGAAAAAAAATCCAAAAAATGAGAAAAATTTAAAATTTTTTGCAAAAAATATAATAAATTTTGACATTTTGTTGACTTTCCGCTGGTGAGAGTAGGAATAAAATTCTGACTTGATCGGGCGTGTTGAGCCCTAGCTTGTCCCTTTAACCATTTATAATCAATAAGCTCGTGCTAGTCTTTTACACAAGGAGCTATAAAATGCGAATTCTTTTTAAGAATTTGCAAGTTCCCGTATCGACTTTATATATGCATGGCTTGATTATTTAGCTAAGCATTCGCGGATCTTATTATTTAAGATTTTAAATTTGCGAAGAACGAGAAATGATAGAGTTGTTTATAAGTTAGATTGCTAAACGTGGAGTAGTTGGATCTCTTTAGAGCTCATCAAAGTTAATTGTGGCTTCTTGTTCCCATAAGCTTGTTTCACCCAATAATAGCAATCTAGGAATAATTAAAGGTATTTTGGTTTTGGCGATAATTAGTTTTTACTCCTTCCTTAGAGAATCCTTTCTTATGAAAGTTGGGTACACATCAAGGTACTGCCAGTGTTACGGTGTAATAGGCAACTGATTCCTGATAGTACGTGCTATTGTCTCTATTGCTATAAAAGCCGTAGGACTCGGGATTTGGCAAAATATATAATGAATAATGAATAATAATAATAATAATCCAAAGCCGATAAAAGTTTTCTGTTTCCTAACGGTTCGCTCCCGTTGACTCAGACTTCAAAAAGGCAGAGGAAAAATATCCAAGGTCAAAATAAGACTCCCGATTCTTGACGGTTTGCTGCCGTTGTCTAGGTTGTTTAAAAGGCCGAGGAATAATAATATGTGCTTAATAATATTAAAAAATGCCAAATTTCGACTCCGGGGGTATCCTAATAAAAGCTTCTGTCTCTGGACTCGTAGATGAGTTGTTTCGGTCGTATATAAAAGGGATATCCTCAAAATCGTGTTAAATCAGAGACCTTGATGTGGACCTCATTTTTGTATGCAACGGTTTTCGAGGGAAGGTTTGGAAACTACTTAGCGTCTAAACTAGGTATCTTTATCGGACTAAAACTTATCGAAACGAGAATTTGAAGAAATTCATTTCTCACCAAAAATAAAATAAATAGTGGAAAATAGGAATTTGGGAACAAGAAGTAATACACAATTAGCTTTTATGAGTAGTGTCGGCAATCTAACTTGTAAATAACAATGATTTCGTTTTTAAGCTTAGTTTGGGGGCTCGTGAAAAATCAGGGACGACGAATTTTATCCGTATGGTCACTTCTTTATGAGTCGTGTTTCCTACTCGTTGACCCTAAAAATTATTGATAGATAATGATTGTCAACAAAACCGTCACATGAATTATGAGAAAAATACAAAAATAGAATAAAAGGAAAATCGGGGAGTTTTTAGAACTTAAGATTTCTTAATCTCTTTTTAAAATTTTGCTACTTCTCAAAGTTAGTAAAAAGAGATTGGAAATTTTCGGTTTAAAAAACGTGTTTTTTATAACATTGCAATATCTTAGTCTGGGGGATTTTGGTATGTGCTTAAACACATACCTTTTCTTGACCAAAACCGGACCCAAATAGACCAAAAACTAACCAATTATGCCAAATATTTCGTGTTTTTGTGTTTATGATTGTGCAGGGATGGATATTGTAAAAATGGACAAATATCAAGATAAAAAGACAAACCGAGCATGAGATTTGGAAGAGTGAATAAAAGCCGAAGCCGGGGAAGCCAAATATCAAAAATTAAGCTTAACATGCCGAAAAGACCCTTGGAGATTCAAAGAGTGTCAGAAATAGTCCTTGGATCAAATTTGAAGTTTGGCAAAATTAGTCCCTTGAATTTCAGCAATAACAAGTTTGGTCCTTGTATTTTTGTCAAATCACAAATCCTAAATCCATAACTTCATACCCGGATTCAACATCAATCCAAAATAAATACACAACCCATTTTCACCAACCCAATCCACTAAATAAACCCAGCCCACATTTTATATCCATGAGCCCAGTCCACCACCCCTCTAAACCCGATCCACACATATTCACTAAAACCCGGTCAAAATTATACATCCCAGGGTCAAACAAAAATAAAAAAAAATCAACAAACACGCGCCTTTTTCATTTTCCCCCAAAAGTTACTATTTCACGAACCCTAAATTGACCGTACCAAAATTACCCCAGTCCCACATATAATTACCCAATGATTAAATGATGACGCACGTGTCAGAGAGTTGTCAGTCACACGGATTGACAAGCTGGACGATTGGAGCAATATTATTGGATGAGCCACATCACAATGCTAATCCAAGGGCTGTGATAAAAGATTATGATGATATGATGATCCAAGGGTTGTGAATGAGGGTCCAGAAGCTTCACCCCGTGGCTATAAATACCTCCATCACTCCACAGAATGGGGTTAGCTAGTTAGATAATTTAGGGTTAGCTTTAGGTCTATTTTAGGAGTAGTTGTAGTTTAATGTTGTGGCTTATTTTAATTTTCCATTCTCAGTTTCATACATTTTGTACTCAGTTTCAAGTTTTAAATAAAAGTCAATTTTAGTCAAGATCACTGTTCCTCTGCTATTTGGCTTATTTCTGGTACTGTTCTTCTCTTCTAAGCTTATTTGATCTTTTTGTGTTCTTATAATGGTATTTCAGTATTTCACTAGTTAGATTTAGCTTGTTCATTTTTAAGTTTTGAAAGTCAAATAGTCAACATTTGAGTCAACTCTGCTTATTTGCTATTGAGTGCTTATTTTCTGTTGAGATTAGTTTTTTTAGATTAAGGCAACTTAGTACATGTTTATCTCTCACAGTTATAGCTTAATTCAATCTGTTTTAGTTTCAAATCTCAAATCAGTCAACTAAGGTAGTGTTTGGAACAATGGGTGCAAACGGGTCAAAATTAGGAATTACTGTTCTTATGCCTTTTGTGAAGATTGATTAAGTGTTATTTCAGTAAAATGAGTTGTTAGTGATTAAACTTAAGCTGTTTTCATGAGAGTTAGGTTTTCAGTCCACTAGTTTCATTTTTAGGAAAGAGCCTTTGATTAAAAGTTTAATATAGGATTAGATTTGTCAAGCCTTACTTTTGTTATGACATGGGGATTCTTGTTGATTTTCAGTAGATGTTTTCATTTCAGTATGAATCATAGTGAGTTGCATCCCTTTTGTTTAAATTTAATGTCTGCAAAGAACCATTGTTATAGCAGCCTGCATCAATTTCTTAGGACTATTTCAGTTCTTATTTGATTTCAATAATGCTTGTTTCATCTGGTTTTGGATTATTTGCCATTGGTTCTCAGCTTATCTCACCTTTTCAGATCTTATTTAAGCTTTTTCAAGCTTATAAATAATCTCAAAAGACTGCCTATCAAGACTAGTACATACTGATTCATCAGCATGTACTGGTCTTGATTGCCCTCTTTTTCAGCTTATTTATAAGCTCTAAACAAGCTTATCAAGTCCTGGATTTTGGTCTCTAGATAGTTCATAGTATTGAATTTACATGTTTTGGCTTTTCTAGGATTTTAGTGCTTATTTAGGGCTTTTTAATTAGGTCTGCAAGTTGAGATTTACATCTGCTCTGCACAGGTCTGTCCCCACTCCCCTTCTGTTCAGCTTAATTTCTGCTTCCCTTTTAGTGCTTATCAGTTGATTTTTGGTTTCCTTGCTTATTGGTGGCTTATCTCTCTGAGTTCTGAGTTTAAGCCTTTCCTTTTAGCTTTAAGATAGAGATTTGATAGCTTAAAGTAGGACACTCAGGCTGTTTTAACCACAGGAGTCAATAATTCTTTTTAGCTTGTTTAGTCCTTAATCAGCTTATTTAAACTGCTTATATAGAATATTTTAGCTTCTTTAGATTCCCTTTAGATCCCTATTAGCTTATTTAGTCCTTTAGTGCAGCTTGTAGCTTTTAAAACTAGCTTTTCAATTTCCTTAATTTTCCATTTTAGCTTAATTAGACTACTTTGCTTATTTTTTTGCCTATTTTAAACTGTTTTCCCCCTCCTCTTATTTTTCCTAGATTACTTATAGATTAGTTCTTTTACCAGCAAAGTTTTAGAATTTTTCTCAATAGTTTTCTATTTTTAAAGCATTTAATTAGTAATTAAATCATAATAATTAGAATTTTAATCAAAAAAACATTTTTCTTTTTCCGATAATTTTCTTTTGTCATATAGAATGTAGGAAAATTATTTTCATTTCTGTAGGATTAGTATTGCTCTAAATTCACTTTTTATTTTGCGCTCGTACGTAGTTTTTGATTTATTTGCGCGTTTTCTTTAGAATTTCCCTTACGTTTGCCTTAGAATAGAATTTTCCCTTGCCTTATTTACTGTTTTTAGTTTATGTTTCATCATTTTAGTTTAAAAATCATTATCACTTCACTTTTATTCTCCATTCACTTCACGAATCACGATCCCGAATCACAATTCCATTCGATCTTCGTCGGGACAACGAACTCGGGGTTTTCACATCATTTCATAATTTTGTGATTTCTCCCTTGATCTATAATTGTTACATAGATAAGAACATACATACCTCTATCAATAAGCCTCTGAAAAGATACATGGAGACTCTCTATGACAAGGATAAAAAGGAAAGGAGATAGGGGATCTCCTTGCCTTAACCCTCTATGGAAAGAGAACTCTTCTGTTGGAGAACCATTGGACAAAACCGAAGCCTTTGAAGAGTGAAGGCAACTACAAATCCACCCACGCCATTTATTAACAAAACCAAACTTGCCAAGGATGTCATCGAGGTGGTCCCATCTTACCGAATCAAATGCCTTTTGAAAATCAACCTTAAACATTAAGGATTGCTCCTTTCTGGACTTACACCAAGAGATAAGCTCATTAAGAATGAGAGGTCCGTCCATAATCTGTCTACCTTTAATAAATGCTGACTGCTCTTGGCTAATGGTATCATCAATCACAAGGGTTAGACGGTTAGCTAGAAATTTCCCAATAATTTTATATTGACAACCAATTAGACTAATAGGGCGAAAGTCATTAAGGTGTTTAGCGTCTAACACATTTAGAATTAAAGTAATAAACGATAGGTTACATCCATTAGGGAAAGTACTAGAGCTGA
The DNA here is from genome assembly GCA_021014915.2 of Artemisia tridentata subsp. tridentata. NCBI lineage: Eukaryota > Viridiplantae > Streptophyta > Magnoliopsida > Asterales > Asteraceae > Artemisia > Artemisia tridentata. The sequence continues at coordinate 221,347,959 of CP139503.1, forward strand.
AAAACTCCTTAACGGCGTTAATCACATCACCACCAACAATAGACCAAAATTTCTTAAAAAATTCAAATGTGAAGCCATCTGGACCGGGCCACTTGTCATAACCACAATCCCAAACTGCTCTTTTAATTTCATCGCTAGTAACATCACATTCCAAATCACAAGATTGATCATTGCTCAAACGTCTTGGGAAGATACCTTCGAAAGGAGCACGGGTCCAGTCCGGGGCCGAGAATCTATTCGCAAAGTGATTATAGAACTCCGTTTTAACCCGAGACGGATTGTCAATCCACTCACCATCAACCAGGATGCCTTTAATGGCAAGATGTCTTCTTTTCTTGTTTACAATTCCATGAAAGAATTTGGAGTTTTCGTCTCCCTTAATAGCCCATTTAACTTTTGCTTTTTGAGCCAAGTCAACTGAAGCTTTTTGGTCGATAGCCTTCAGATCACGAAAAATATTTGCACGTTTAGACAAGTCATAAGGAAGACTCTCGCCTTTATCAAGACGAAAGTCTATCTCAAGAAGGGAATCTTGAAGAACTTTACGGTCGTGATCCTTGCTGCTCTTCTTAACATTACTCCACGTTTTCAATCTTTGTTTCAAGTTTTTTAGTTTATTTTTAAGCAAGATCATGGCTCTAGGAGCAGAGACAGCATCATTATTCCATGAATCTTCGATGACAGAAGAGAAATCTTGTTCCAAAAACCATGAGTGAAATAAACGAAAAGGGATAGGACCATAATCAATATGAGATTCTTTAAGGAGGATCGGCCTATGATCAGAAATATGGCGATGTAGAATTAACCCTGACAAGTTTAGAAAAAGGTCTAAAGTACCTTGAGAAACTAGAAACCGATCAATCTTGCTCATCTTGCTCGCATGTTTATCCGACCACGTAAAAGAATAGCCGCCTAAAGGAATATCAATCAAATGGGAATTGGCTATGAACATGTTGAATTCAGCAGCATTCAAAGTATGAAAAGAGGAGCCGTATTGTTCCGAGGCATAGCGCACCTCATTGAAAATCCCCCATAACAATAACCTCGCCATGCCATTGATTAATAATCCTCGTCATATAACTCCACAAGGCCCTTTTATGGGACAATTTTTGAGGAGAGTAAACCAACATAAACAACAAATCCGAATTATTGGCCAACCAAGTACCTTCTACACAAAGACAGTGGTCAGTAGAATAAGTCCTCTTCTTTTGGAACAACGTTTTATCCCAAACACATAAAATACCACCTGATCTACCATGAGCCGAACTAGTAGCAAAGTCGAACAACATGTTGCCCCAAAAAGCTCTAACCGCGAAAACGTCGAAAGTTGGTCTCCTGAAGGGATAAGAAATTTACCTGTTTAGAATGACATAATGTCGATTTTAGTTATTGGGTTTGGTAAGAATAGATTTTGGTAATTGATTTTTTAGATTTGGATTTGAATTTGACGTAGGTTTTGTAAAAACGCAAATTAAATAAATTATTTATTTATGTATTGTTAGTAAATTAGATAAATGAGCCCACAAAAATTTAAAAAAAAAAAAAAAAAAAAAAAAAAAAAAAAGTTAATCCAAGGTATTTAGTGAGGTTTTGTTAAAGCCCTCAAATACGGCATAACTCCGAATTCAAAACCTACAGGTGCTTAGCAAACAATAATTTTACTTTAGGTTTCAATCCCAAATTCTACACCCTAACAACAAACACACTTACCTAATAGTTAAAGGGTTTTGTTAATCATAATTTTTTGAGTTATAGTTAAGAATTTTATAATTGAAAGATTAACATTTAATAAACTTATATATTTCATAATTACACATGCGATTATTTTAAATGTAAATGTGATGTTAAACAAGAAAAGCTTAGTGTTCATTTTAATTTTACAAATATAAAATGTTTAACCATAATCCATGAAATGTTTGAAAAGAAAATCTTTGTGTTCATTTGTTGTCTAATTTTACAAATATAGAATATTTAACCATAATCTGTAAGACTATATTTAGCATAACCTATAGTTAATTACACAAATAAACAAATACTATGATCCATAAGACAAAGTTAACATTTTTGTATACAAAAAAAAAATAATAATAATAAAAAAAAATAAATAAAAAAAATCTATTGGCATGACTGCTAAATAAAGTAGTCAAACAGATTAGAATCTAAATAGAGAATAAATGAAATGGTTATCCAACGTGTTGAATAAAGATTTGATGGTTCATTATCTTTAACAAATACTAATCTGCTAATTACATATGTAAAATATGTTAACTTATTAGACAATAGTTTCTATCATTCAACTGAATCTCTAGTAAAAGCAAAAAAAGTTTTATAGACAGTCTGGTTTGATAATGACACTGCTAAAACAAAAGGTAGTTTTAGATTGGTTGGTCACCCTTTAATAAACTTATTAGAAGTGTGATCAAAACTTCGACATGTATAAAGCACCATCCTTAGGGTTGTTTAACTACTCTAGACATGCTGTCTCTATTTCGTAATTGTCGACATACTTGCGTGGTTCGTATAAGTCAAGGTATGTGTTGACGTATGTGTCCGGATGGTCTAATAAATTTTTTTAAGGCAAACTTAATTACAGTACTATGTGTAGTGGAAAGTCGTGGTTCGTATAAGTCAAGGTATGCTAATACATTTATTGCTTGAAAACAGACAAACAAATTAACATAATACTATGCTAGTTCGATAATCTGTATTTGGTTACTATGTTATAAAGTCAAAATATGTTATTAGATGAAAAATCTTATCTGCGAGAACTAACAGAAAACTCAAAACAAATACATTCCTTCATTAAGTTGATTTTTGCACATATGTTCTAAAAACAACACATATGTTTTAAAAAAACATGGTTGTTCTAAGTATTGATAAGAATTGAAATACAAATTTTTCTTTGAAGGTGTGCATGCATTTCTTATAAGCATGCATGACATATTGCGCATGTGTTAGTTTTTTGTTAAAAAGAGATGAGTTCATGATGATATTGAAGACATAGGTGGTACTTGATATGTGTTGCATGTATTTTATTGTTTTTAAAAGGCGTGCATGTAATTTTGTGGTTCTGTCATTCTCCAGATAAATGGTTCTCGCAAGAAAGTCTCCATTATATATATATATTATATAATATATATATATATATATAAATAATTATATATGTGTGTGTGTGTGTTGTGTGTGTGTGCGTGCGCGCGTGTAGTCATGGACCCACCAATAAATGTTATTTGATTCTCATTTCAGCACACACTTAATAAGGGCGGGGGGTGCAGTGAGCAACTTTTCCTCTTCATTCGGGCCTCACGGGGTGCCACGTCACCACAACAAACAACAATTAACAACCCCCCTCCCCAAACAACTAACCACAACTTACTCATTTGGGCCCCACTACTATTTTTTTCTTTTATCAAATATCCAAATAAACTAAAATTAATTTTATTCAAATAAAAATACAACACATTTTATCAAACACACATTAAACATAAAGTTACGATACGAAAAAAAAAAACGATACGTGAATTAAAAAAACGATACAACAAATACTAATAATACATCAAATGCATCAGCTAACTAAGGATCTTGTTGTTGTTGTTGTTGCTGCTGAAATGCTTCCCATTGATTTACTTGCCAAACATGCTCGATAAGATTTCGTTGAAGCGTTGCGTTTACGCGTTTATCGCGTAGTTCCTTCCCCTTTTTTCGTTACACATTGCATCGCTCAATCCATGTCCGTTGTAAATTTATTCGCGGACAAATATACGTTTCACTAACATCAGAAATGGCAAAGTTTTGGTCCTTCAAAATCATGTTGTGCAATATGATGCACGTGTAGCGACGCTTAAACAATTCTTTCGGGTATTTTGGATTGTCACCAAAATAATCACGCATTAGCCGTGCTTCAGCAATTTCATATTCCCGGGGAATGGATGTGCGTGTGCTACTTTCGGCTTGTTGTTGCTGTTGTTGTTGCTCGTTCTCGAATTCTTGAAGAAGCATTTCGATCTCTTCAAACTCCTCATGATCATCCTCGCCGGACCATGATGTTTAGACTTAAGTGTGTTTTTTTTTATAAGATTTGTGTTTATAAATTATATGTATAATGTATTGTAGTGTATATATATATATATATATATATATTATATATATATATATATATATATATATATATATATATTATATATATATAGGGAAGAAAAAAGTGGGGTTTATTTTTTTTTTACCGTTTGAATTTGGTTTGCAATAAAAGAGAAACGTTCACATTGTCAGAGCAAGAGGCTCGTTGTGCAGACGAGCAAATGAGCTAAGGCGAACGACGGCGAACCTCCTTGGTGCAGCGGCGAAGCTCGGCGAGCTCCAGCTCAGCAACGACGAGCTCCACAACGAGCTGCACCCCCTGCTCTAATATAACAATAGCTAAAATACTCTCTTCAGCTATAACTGTTATAAGCATTTGTAGGTCCCATAACATATCACCAAAAATACCCCATTCACTATTAAAAAAAAAAAAAAAAAAAAAAAAAAAAAAAAAAAAAAAGTTGAATGGCCCTCGTGAATTGCCTAGCGAAAGGACGAATGACAAATGACACCATCACTGGTGCAGAATGGCTATGCTATTGGTCACAAAATTTACAATAACACACCATTCGTTTATTGTACCGTGCTCTCTAAATATATATCTAAGAAGCTCCTGAACAAAATTTTTAAGTGAGTAACGGATAAAGTATTACATATTGAATAAATCTTTAGTTCAAACGTAAGCATTTTGACCTATGTATCCGCGTCATCTTTTTTAACCATCAGTAAATATGTATCTAATGAAATTTCAACTTTAAAACTCTTGTCGGTAAGTTAGGTGTCTTATCAATAGATCATTTAGTTAATTTTTTAAAATATTTAAAAGGATAGATATCCTCTAATGTTGAGTTCAACGTGACTAGTTATGTTGTCTTACATAAGAAAAAGTATACCCTCTAAGATGATCTATTTTGAATTTAAAATAAGGGACCAATTAATGTTTATGCGAGACAATATGACTAGTCATGTTGAACTCAATATTAGAAGATCCCAATCCTTATTTAGTCTACCCCAATAACAACCTTAAGCGACCCTGATTTTTCCTGTCATATAAGCTTTCTCACTCCTGCGACATATAGCCGACCTTTTAAGCACAATAAGATGACTTACACCCCACAAAAAATATTTTAATTAAATAAAAACACACACAACACACCACTCAACAGAGTGTGCTTATCGGTTGAGTTCTCAACCCTCATACCCATCAACCCTCAGCGACCCAGTTGGGCACAACAAGAAAGACCTTAAGCAACATATGCAACTGTTGTGCTCCTTATTGATGGTAGCGTAAAATGATTGAGATCATTTTATGTTAAAATCTTTCAAGTTTTTCTCATGTGAGAAACAGCAAGTTAATTGATCTAATATTTTACTTAAAAAATAGAAATAACCTTTTACTTTTTTTTTTTTTTTTTTTTTTTTTTAAAGCACTTAACTTATAACATAAGACTAGGGCCGAGCATCGGGCCAAATACCGGCCCGACCCAGCCCGAAACCGAAAAGGGTGAAAATACTATCCCGAAACTGAACCGAATGAGACTCGGGTTGGTTCAGTTTGTCTCGGTTGGTTTCGGTTTCGGTTGTATTGCCCAAAACTGCACTTATTTCTTCGGTTTTTGTCCCGACCCGTCCCGACCGACTTTTCCTAAAACTGAGAACCGAGAACCAACCCGAAGGCTGTCGGTTCGATATCAAGACACTCGGTTTCGATCATTTTTTCGGGATTTTTCGATTTCGGTCGGTTTTGCTCGGTCATTCCTAAAACTATAAGGGGGCGACTGGATCAAGAATGATTCAACTTAAAGATGGGGTCCTCAACTACTCACTAAACTTCTTCCCGGGAAGAAAAGCTACATTTTGACCATTACCACCGTCCAGTCCACCATCAACACATTTTCTTGATTTTCTCACCCACCTCATAAATGACCTTAAACCTCATTCCAAACAATACCCATATCTCAAAATCCACTTTAAGCTAACAAAAATGGGTGCTTGTTTATCAACTACTAAAATCAGTGGTGCTAACAGTAACACACCTTCCACCACCGAAAACCACCGCAGACCACCGCAAACAGCCACCAGGAACCATAATGGAGGTGGGTCTGAGGGGACTAAGCGTAAAAACAAGAATCAGGTGAAAACTAGGAATGATAAGAATAAGAGGAGAAATGGGATGATACCATGTGGAAAAAGAACAGATTTTGGCTATTTGAAAGATTTTGATGAGAAATATTCTATTGGTAAATTGTTGGGTCATGGTCAATTTGGATATACTTATGTTGCTATTGATAAAGCTAATGGTGATCGTGTTGCTGTTAAGAAAATTGACAAGAATAAGGTACTTTTTTGGATTTAAGGAATATGTTTGCTTTAGTTGACTTATTAAAGTTGTAATTTTGATAATGTTTTTTGAGAATATTTTCTGATGATTATGACAATATTGGCTTATTTGGATTTTGCATTAGTTCTTTTAGTTCAGAAGTATTAGTACTTATGGTTATGCTTTTGTTTTGTTAGATTTGAAGCTTAGAAAGATCATGTGATGAATGAATAATTGATGTGTAATATAGTGTTTTCGTGATCCAGATTAAAGGTTCTCTTTTCAATAATTTAATTGTGTTCATCACTTTTGCGAGATGCAAAGTTGACTTACTGCTTGGATCATACATTCATAGTTGACTTTGGTATTCAAGTTTGATATCAATTTTTTTGGGAAAGACTGCGTACAGATTTTCATAATCCTGACCAGACTCTGCACAAGTTTCCTATATGGCTCTATGTTTTTGTTTTTGTTGGTTGTTTTTTGTTTTTTGTTGTTTGTTGTTTGTTATGGCTTTAAGGATTTTCTTTTGTTGTCTTTTTGGACAGATGATTCTTTCAGTTGCTGTGGAAGATGTAAAGAGAGAAGTCAAGATATTGCAAGCTTTAAGCGGTCATGAAAATGTGGTTCAGTTCTATAACGCATATGAAGATAGCTCCTATGTGTATATAGTTATGGAGTATGTTGTATAATAATGTTGCCTTTTTATATCTATTTGTCACTTGCATACTGTCCAACATATATTTTGCAAATTTAGTTCATCTAAAAGTGATAATAAGCTGGAAGTTGACTGTATGATTACCTTTTTTTCAGGTTATGCGAGGGTGGTGAGTTATTGGACCGGATTTTAGGAAAGTAAGAACTCCCTTCTTGTTGATAGATGCTAAATTCTGTGGTCATACTTAGTTTGTAGATTCAATATCATTTTAGTTTATTTTTCACCAATTTGACACCTAAATGTGCCTATTTGTAATACTTCTTGTAAAATGCAAGTAGATACCAATGTTCCAAGGAGAATTCAACAAAATTTATCTATCTTGAAGTTTTATTCTAGTCCTTTTGACCACACACGTCAAGCACACCTCATTGACTTAGCATTGTGACTTTATCCAGGAAAGATAGTCGTTACTCTGAGAAAGATGCAGCAATCGTTGTAAGACAAATGCTTAAAGTTGCTGCAGAATGCCATTTACAGGGATTGGTACACCGTGACATGAAACCAGAGGTTTGATACACATAATATAGACAGTCTTATATCACCTGAATGTTTTTAGGATTATTCTAA
>CP139503.1:221355740-221417781 GCA_021014915.2 Artemisia tridentata subsp. tridentata
CATATTGAGGAAAAAGCTAGATTGAATGTTTAAGAAAATAGGTGATGAAATTATAGCTTTCTATCGAAATAAACATCTAGACACCCTTGTTTAATCTTGAAGGAAGGAAGTTAAGTTTTGATTAGTGATATGTGGCGAATAGGAATTTGCAAGGAATAGAACACTTGTTGTTGGCTATTGTTTTTCTGTCGAGTAAATTGCTTAGAAGTAGTATTAGGTTGATGAAAATACTTAGTATTCAATTCGTAGCTAGGTCGAATGAAATCCCATGATATGAGGACTTGAATAGGGAAGGTATTGACTAATGTTGATTGTTGTGGTTAGAAAGAAGTGTAGGAACCCAAGGTCCATGGATTCGAGCCTGTGGAAGGTAACTCGAATGGCATTTTTGTTGCTATAGGTCGTATAAACTAGGAAGTGACACCACATCTAGGGGACCAACGAGCCATGTTAACAGCCACCCTTTGGCCTCAAAACATGAATAGTAAACCCACGATGTAAGCTTGAAATGGTGAAAATGAGCTCGAATCTAAGGTCTCAATTAGAGATAGCATCGTGTTCATAAAACCAACCCAATAGGTAAGAATTGAAGCCAAACAAGAGTACTAGTGACCGGTTAGGATACACTCCCAGGGAGACTAACGAGGGAGGAATGGTTGGGTTGCAAGTAGTCAAACCTTGAGGTCCTTTAGTATCAATCAAGTCGAATATAAACAAACCAAGAACCTAAGGTGAGACCCCCACTTAGACCCCAAAAGCTTAGAGTTGAGTAGTGTTTGAATGTGGGTCACAAGGTGAGACTAAAGCCATGACCGGTGGCACATCATGTTGGCAAAGTGAAGGTCACAAAAAGACCTTGCCAAAGGGAAACTTGGCCCAATACTGCCTCCCCATAAGTGTAGTACCAGGCAAACCAAAAGTCCAAATGGCGGCCCATTTAAAGCCCAAAATAGGAGCCCACAGTTAGCAAGAAACAGCCTTGGACTAGTTTGGAATATGGGCTTGAATATAGCCCATTAGCCCACACCGAAAACCCCTTAAAGACAGCCCATTAGTTAGACTATTTTTCCCCCCTCACTTCGAACCACTTGGGCTTCAGCCCATTAAGTATTTAAGACTATCGAATGCCAGTTATAGAAACAATGTCGAGAACAACTAAACGAAATAATAAAAACCGTTATAAAATAAACTAACATCTAAAATTTATATGTCGAATAACATTAAAACTTTAATAGCCGTCACGAGCTAATGTATAATAACATATGTCTACAACTTGAAATAGCCGAAAACACAAAATAAACAAGGAAATTTATTAACATAAAACTTGTATAGTAACTAACGTAACCATTTGGATATAAATAGTGTTCAACTAAATAATTATATAAAACCAAGTTTTGCCGAAAACCAAAACGTGTAAATATTAATTTCACTAACATACGTATAAAAAGGTCAAATAGCCGAAATGATAAGCCGACGCAAACCACTAAACGACTAGATATAAAACATGTATACACATTTACAAATAACTAACCTCACTTACATTTTTGGAAATAGGGATATATATATATATATATATATATATATATATATATATATATATATATATATATATATATATATATATATATATATATATATATATATATATACACACACGACTAGACTAGACTAATAAGAATATATACGCATACCTTGTTGAACAATTACTTTACGAACACTTAGGAAAATGGGTAAATAAATATATATAAACTAGATTAAAATGCGTAGTAAAGTAATAGGTCAAAATAAGTTCACGATAGTTGTAAACCATGACACGTGTCGAAATATATAAAATACGGAAACACTCATATTTGACCTATTAATAATAAAATAAATTAAAGGTGAACGTCGCTAACTTATATATGTTTAACTAGAATAGATTAGTCACGACCTAAAACTTTAAACTAATGTTATATAAATAGATCATAATAAAGAAACAAATTAAATTATTCAAGTTAGCGGTTAGAAACCACTAGGTGATAAATTTCTCAAATATTAAGTCATATTTTAAAAATTAACATAGGTGGATCTAACGTACAATATACATATCTCAACTAGGTTTAAACTATACCTTAGATTGTAGAAGAACCCCGACCACTAGTTACCTTGACTTTAGGACAATTGTAAGATTACACGTCACCATCCGTTAGGAGAGACTTTAGTAACCACACTCACCGCCACATGAGTAACAACACATAAGTATACTAAAACATTGAGATTTAAACTTGAAGAGACTTGAATATAATACTTGAAACTAAAACCTGGTTATGTAATTTAGGTTGCGTGTTGGTGCCGTGCACACTCTAATTTCACTGCGTTCACTGTTCAGGCCAACAAAGGTGAGTTTATAGCCCCATTTTTACTTTTACTTGTTTTGGGGTGAGAACATGCTAAACTAAATTTCGTGGACTTAAATACTGTTATACCCAAGTTATTACGTAGATAGCCTAACCTGATATGTCCCCTACTGCCCGAATTTCATGAATCGTTAATTCCAGAGAGGAAGCGTGAATGTTATAAATAGATCTATTGGGAGTAACGTCCCCGTTCGGTTTGACCGGATAGGCAAACGAGCGTATACCATGTCAATGTTCAAGTGTCTGGGATAAACACTTGCTAGGGCTTTTATGATTTACATGTTCTAGAGCATGCAGAACTGTTAAAGCTTCGGTTACATGAACTTAGAGCTAGCGTAATAAAACATATACATGACTTTTTAATGAAACTGATGTTATAAATTTGATATATTTGTTTTAATTAAAACCTATGAACTCACCAGCTTTTTGCTGACGTTTTAAGCATGTTTTCTCAGGTAATCAGGTTATGCAAGAATGGCAAGGATTGGCAAGGCGGCAGACATATACTTTAACCAATGAAAATTTTGATTATTGAAATTGACTTGTTTTTTAGGGACCAGAACTTGTAAATAATCTTTGCAAACTAAGGATTTTATACTTTGAATTAAATAAATGAATTCATGTTTCTAAAGTGTGTAATTGGTTCTTCGTTACCTTGTGTTGTGATTTCCATTTCCGTAGAACTCCCAAGACATGTATGCTTCCGCTAAGTGAGATTTTGGAGGTGTTACAGTTTAAGAGATGGAAGTTGTGGTGACGTTGGTTTGTTGGAAGCTAGTTGTGTTGGAGTTGGTTCATTATATGGAGGAGTTTGGATGTAGTTTGGGAGCGGTGTTCTAGTAGAGGATGCTTTGATGGGTGAGGTTTCGGTTGAGGATATTTCATACACAATACGTGCGATTTTTCTTGGAGGGCTCCTAGTGTATGATCTTGTACTTGGTGCCTTAGTCATGTTTTTTGGTAGGTTTAGAGTGTGAGTTTGCAGTAGAAGATGGTTTGTTTTGGTGTGGTTTGGAAGCACAAACACAAGTGGCTTAAATAGTGAAAGATCAAGTAAGTGAGTTAAAGCCTAAACCACTAAAATCCTTTGAATTGCAATGATATGCATGCACCAAGGTCAACTACAGTGATACATTCTTCTAGGAGATATATTAAAGGCAATGTGGAGTGCTTGAGTGGATAAAGTTGAGTATTGGAAGGCTATAGGTGATGAAATCTGTTTCTGTTTGCCCGGTTCCAGCGGATCCTTCTCAGAAGGGATCCGGTTAGCTTTAGCTGAGGGAACCGGCTAACATATCAGATAAAAGTGAGAAATGATGGTGATCTAGCTATTGCAGCCCTATGTGTCCTGATGTAATGAGTGTAAGATAGTGTCTTTAATGAGAAAATCCTGAATGGTTCAAGACTAATGATGAGGAGTTGCCAATAATGGTCTTTAGAAGTGGTAAAGAGGTATAAGATAGGTTATTAAGTGAATATGGGTTAAGATAATCATACCAAAAAGTGTTAAATGTCTGTAAGATTCAGGAAAAGGTGATATGAAAAATTTAGAAATTTGCTAAAAATCATAAGAATTAAAAGATTGGTTTTAGAGCATTTTGGGGTAGAGGTGGTGAAAATAAATTTGTTAAAAATTTATTTAAAATATAGATAAGTGTAAAATGATTAGTGAGAGGTGATGCAAAAAGTTATACTGAGAAATAGTGGTTATTTTGGAAATGATAAATCAAAAACACCTAGGATGATACTTAAATCTTTCTTAAGAGTTCAACAAGACTACTATCCTCAAAGTTAGCTCAAATGTGACTAAAAGAAGATGACTAACTAGTGTACTAAGGTCAGAATGGTTGAGTGTGATGAAAAGTGATATAAAATTCTTTTCTGTTTGGCCGGTTCCTCCAGATCATTTCTAAAAGGGATCCGGCCTGTGGTAACTAAAGGAACCGACTTCTGGAACAAGTTAGTTCACAGTGGGCTAGTTAGAATTTTGATCACATGTAAACTAAGAAATCTAACACCTCAGGCAGCATAGATATAACACGTGGAGCAAGTAGGAAAAATAGACAGGATATTAATTTCATGCTAAAAAATCTTCAGACTACAATCATTTCAAGAAGGTTAAAAAGACTTTCAAGACAACTTAATAACAGAGTACATATATAGCAAATGACAAAATCATGTATTACCAAATCACCAACTTTCATAAGTACTCTCTTCACTTGATTTTCTTTATTCCTCGTCTTCGCTTGCTGAATCATCAGATGGTTCATGGTAGGTGGATGACTCGGGAATGAGATATGATGTTAAATGTGACTGATTAATGGGTTCCATTAATTTATAGAAAAGTGAATATTGAGGATTTTGAAGATATGGGTGATCATTCATGAAATGACGATAGAACCGAGTTAGAAGCATTCCATATGGTATTAGTTTGTTTCTTTTATCTTTGAGGTGTATGATTCGTTTAGCGAAGAAGTAAGCGAGATTGTAGGGTTGTTGATTTAGAATGCAGTAGAGCATGTGAGCACAACAAGCATGTAAATACTCACGATCTTTGGCTAGACTCAGAACATTTTCACGTAAGATGAGTGCCATGAGTTGTAAGAAATAGCGGAGTTCAATCATACGTATTCTATTGGAGTGTCGTGTTGAGTTACAGAGAACACTGATCAATTCTCCTGGGGAAGGGATGTATGTAGGGTATGGTCCATGTTCCTCTTGTTTAAGAGAATCAAGAGCAAATTTTTCGGTATAGGCATATTGCCCATGATTTGGAAGACCAAGAATTTGAGCAAATTGTTCAAGGGGAGAAGAGAATTTGTAGTTTTGTATGCAAAACCAAAGGAAAAGAGATTGATCCTCGTAACGACCGAGACTAATATCACTAACGAATTCTAATACGAAACGTGGACAGATTGGTACGTTGATGGTAAGTAGTGAATCAAAACCTATGGTTTGAAAGGCTCTTCTAACTTCTTCATAAAAGGTTAAATTGGGGTCGACAGTCCTTCCTTTGTGAAGATGTCGTGACTCAAGATTTTGGAAACTTGAAGTAACATCAAGGCGTGTGTAAGGTTCAGTTGAAATGTTTGGAATGTAGTAGTTGGTTAGATGATGATCAAAGTCATATGTATGCGGCATTTTTGAGACCTAGACAAATTTAAGCAAATATAAACTTTATTGATGTATGAGAGTTTTTAGTTAACCTTATTTATCAAATTTTGATCAAATGGGATTTATGATAAAAGTTTCATTTTATTACCAATGTCAAAACAATTATTTTAAAGATTAATTTACTCTAGAAAATATTTGAATGGTTTGATTTAGTCCCATTTGAATTACTTCTTTGATATACAAAATCCTAGAATCTAATTAGAAGAAGGAAGATTAAAATAGATGATGTAATTACTTACACAGATGATTAGGAGATTGATTTTGAAAAGGATGGAACCCTAAGATGAGAGGGTTTTGTTTTTGATCGTTTTTGGTGTTATGAGTGGGAGAAATTTTTGTTTGTTACTGTTTGAAGTACGTATCAGTTATCTGATCTGCCGGTTCTGCCGGATCCTTTGAGAAAAGGATCTGGTAAGTTATAATTGATGGATCCGGGAAGACAGTTTAAAAAACAGGGATGGTGTTTGGTGTATTAGTTCTTTTAATCAGTTTGTTTAAGCATTTTGATTATGACTAATTTTCCTAAGTAAGAATCAGAAGATTAGAGAGTAAATTAGACGAAGTTCGGATGCGGTATATTTAGAATATAGATCGCAACGAGAAATAAGTTTCAGAAGTGAGAGTTTGGGTAGTTTTGAGACGAGAGTGGAAATGTACGATAGACCGTAGTTGTGTTGTCTTCATTTCTTCTTTTGATGAGGTAGTATTAAGAGAGTAAGAAAGTTTGTCGCAAGAGTGAGGAATTTTGATGAATGAAATACTTATTTTTTTCATTTTAGTGTTCATGGCAAAGAGTTAAGTAATATATGTTTGTCGTGATATATTTTAAGACGAGAGAGAATGCTTATGAGTTTGATTGAGATGATGATCAAGACTTAAAAACTTTTTCTTGTGTCGACTTGACCCTTTTTAGTTAATGGATTTTGAGGAAGATAGGAATGATGGAATACAATTCCTTATAGTTTGAAAGATTAGTGAAGAGAGACTTTCTGAAAGTTGTGATTTAGATTAAAAGTTTTGTGTTGATATGACTCTTTTAACAACAATGTTCAAAAGAATTTTGAAGAACAAAACAAGTAAGCACAAGTATATCAAGTAATTGTGTACCAGATAGATTAACACTTTTAATCACAAACAAATATCACTTAAAAAGAAAAAACAAATATACCTTTGCCATATTATTCTCAAGGGTGAGAATACTCCTAGATAAGCAATACTTCATTAGCTTTAAAAGAGCTTTCCAACATGAAGATTTCCACAAGGAGTTATGTTAGAAACACTTAAACGTTATAACAATTTTATCAATATCTAAGTATAGATAGTATTATTATTTTTGTAAAAATGAGTTAGATGTCAATTTTTACAAAAGATTTTTCCTTCGTTGTAGTTTTCAAAACATACACAGATCGTATCAAGTTTTTAAAGTACAATATACTCTAAGAAACTTGGTAACGAAGCTCTGATGCCAATTGTAGAAAACTAGAATGAGGGGTTGAATAGTTTTACCGATTAAAATCATTTATTAAAACTTATAGATCGACTAATGTCAATCTAGTTTTGACGCGTTCGATATTGATAGAAATAAAAAAATATAAACTAAACTAGGAGATAGAGTTAGAGAGACACAATCATAACACAAGTATTTATAGTGGTTCGGCTACAAGGACACCTTCCTTGCCCTACTCCACTCCCCGAGTCGCTTACTCGAGAGTTAGTTATCACTTCACAACACAAACTCCTTTCACATGGCGAAGAAGCCTTCACAACGTCGCTTACACTTTATCTGGTACAAAGCTAGATACCGGGTCTTTCATACAAGGTAGACCAAACCTTCGTCGCCTACACTTTATCCGGTACAAGGCTAGATATCGGGTCCTTAGCACGGCGGACCAAACCAACACACCCAATACAACTCGACTAAAGGATCCAACGTCCTTTTACACCTATCGACTCAACACATCTACAACACCCTTTGAGAAGAAAGAAAGAACAAGAATCACTTATGTGATCTTGGAAGAGAAGAATCAAAGCAACCCATATCACAAGCTTGCACGTCTTCGAGAGGTTGTGATCTCGCCTTATGGAAGGAACCTAGAGAATCACAAAGAGAAACTACATAGAAAGATCCTTAGATCTGAGGTTAGAAAGTTTAGAGTATAGAGAGAAGTAAACTCTAAAAGGGGTGAGAGATAAGAGAGAAATGACTCACTATTTATAGGCAAAACTGCCTACTGTTCACCCGGTTCCACCGGATCCCTTCCCAGAGGGATCCGGTAGTGTAAACGAGGGATCCGGGTAACTTGGTAAACCAGTCCGGATTTTTGGTTACAAACCGGGTTATGGGTTATGATCCATGGATAGATGATGTCATGCCTGATGTAAAAGACATCTTGGGTCATGGGTCATGTACTTTGGGTTATGGGTTATGTATTTTGGGTCATGGGTCATTGGTTTTACCCATTATGGATGTCATGCATGATGTCATGCAATGGGTCATGGGTTATGGGTCAAGCTCCATGGTTTATGGTTTATGGACTTGGTTTTGGGCCATGGATAGTTCAAGTGTTTACTAGCTTTTTCTTAACATGTATTTTATAAAATGTAAGTAACAAATGTTAATTAAGTGTTTTTATAAAATATTTTTGGTTTCATGTAAACTTGTTAACTAGATATGTTTAAGGTTTACTTGTTTAATGAAATGAGTTAATAAACTATTGGCTCAAAGCATTACGTAATTTATTTATCCCGTTAAAATGATTTTACGTTTGCTATCGACAAAACATTGAAATATCGTAAAATATAAATAAACGTTTTAAAGGTTTATTTGTATTAACAATTTCCTCAAATCTAAATCCCACCTCGAACTCATCTACATACCCTACCTCAAACTCATCTACATAACGGACCCAGAAGCTGTAACTGAGTCATGCGGAAAATGTAACATTCATTGTGTATTTATAAAATTGTTTTTTAAGCATGCATAAAGTCACGTAATTGAGAAGGATCCACATTTGTTGGTTTTCAGTTTTCAAATACTCCCTAGCAAACAACTTGCACCTTTATGTTTTTTAATACCAATACATATTTAAACATCCAAAACGTGACACACATTTTTATCTATACTACATACAAAGGGTGTATGGTCAAAGTGAAATGTTGAAAGTTGAAAGTTGAAAATAGTCGTAAGTGAATGTATAGTGTAATTAATAATCTTATTAAAATACTTCATTACTTAAAAGTACAATGGTTAATTCACATTTTACAACCAATTAAAAGCATATCTACCAAATTAAATACAAACAATTAAAGCACTACTTATTAAAAAGTACAATAAAATTTTCATAATGTACAATTTAAACAAGCTACAACATAATCCAAAATATAAAATAATTAAACACACTAATTAATGTTATTTTTAAAACACCTTAAAATGAAAAGTACATGTTATTATACACATTATACAAATTAATAAAACACATAAATCTTCATACAACTTAACAAGTTGATGGTACATATAGTTTTGAAAACCGGACAGGACCAACGGGTTCAACCGGGAACATGTGTCGCCACCAGGTCGGCTAACCAATAAAAGCCATCTGAAAATGAACCAGAGATGACCCGTTGAAACCGATACAAACTCGTTAATCAGGCATCATCGAGATCTATTTCTCCGATTAATCGTCACATGGTACCCGAAGGAAAAACTGAAAAGTGAAAAGTTGAAACTAAAAAAAGAAATGTTGAAAACATATATTTCAAAAGGAAACTATTAATAAAAATCAAAAACCGGGTTGACCCGGGACGCTTCAAACCCGGCGGGTTGACCCGGTTTAATTTAACTCGTTTTCAACCCAACCCGGCAAGTTGACCCGGTTTAAATCGACCCGTTTTTCGACCGGTTGAACCACCCGCGTTTCAAAATATTATGTTTAATCCCTAAATCTTCAAACTTTTATTATTTTTCGTTTATAACCTATAAACTTTTTTTTATCAATAAACGATCTGTTGCTATAAAATTCCGTTGCTATGAACGGATACTCGTCTATTATGTTACGAAGTTAAAAGAATTAAACACATTATTCACAATGATTCGTTTTAAACACGCATTGAAAAAAGTCTTCGCATTAATTATTGCGTATGCAAATAATGCAATACACGAGTATTAAGTTTACCATTTAAATTGCATAAATTATTCACAACTAGTTTTTAGTTTTTGTAGGTCAATACATGTATTAGTGTCACGGGGAACCCGGTAAAATTTTGGTCGTAGTGTCAACTTTCGTAAGAAGCCGCAAATTTTCTTAGTTAGTATGTGAAAATAGACTCGATTTTCTATTAAACTTACACGTTTTAATTGAAATCGCATATTTTTTTCTCTTATACTGCAGTATAGAAAATATATATACTCCGATCACTTTTAATTATGGTTCCGTTATTGTGTATTAGTGTTAGTTGCCTATACTCACGCATAAGTGAAACATTCAATACTATGACGTATATATCTATAAGTTTTGTAAAAGTTGTATATTTAAATGGTTGTATATATAAGCATTGGATGAGTTAACTTTTACCATTTATTTGGAATTTCATTAGTCAAATGTGGGTGTTTTGAATGGGTCTTTAAGCTAATTTGAACACAACAAAGACCAACATATCTTTATCCTACTATTAAAAGATGACGAAATTGTAATGATACTATTTAATACCACAAGTGACCATATACACTGTTTTTACAATGAAGGTCGTGGATTACACGAAGCTACAAATATTTTGCTTTCATTTAGACAATTGTATAAGAAATAAGATCAACTTGAACTAATAATATAGATTCCAGTAAAATAATGAAAAGCTGTGAAATCTAACTCGAGATATATCGGTTTAATTTTGAAAACACCTAGATAAGAAGAACAGGCCAGTAAGGAATCATTTCGATGATAAACAAAGGTTGTCTCGGACAAAAGACGCACCATAACTCTTAGAACAGACCGTGGCAAAAGAAGAAAATAATTAAACTATAAAATCAAAATATAAAAATAAAAGATTCATATTGGCTTAGTAAATTGATGCTTTCAATAAAGCAATCATGGTTTGGTTAAGTTCATAGAAGAGAAGGAGCCATTTGTGCAGTAAAGCAAACTGGACAGCTTAAGCTCAAATCACTTGTTCAATTAACCTCATTGTGCAAGCTTGAGCTTGAACTGTTAGAAGGTATTAATTACAAAAGAGTAAAGTCAAAAATACATTCATTTGGTTTGTCCGTGTCTCGCTTTACATCCTCGTGGGTTTTTTTGGCACAAAACAATCCATCCGTTTGTAAAGTTGGCACAAAATATCCCTCCGTTAGTAAAATCAGTAATTGAGGACTAACGATGCAAATTATTCTCCGTTATCTCCTAACGCAAGCGAAAATATTTGCATCGTTAGTCCTCCGTTATCACCCACCATACATCTCCTAACCGATTTACGTTTTCGTCCGTTTTTATACGTTTTCGTCTGTTTTTCTCACGTTTTTATCCGTTTTCGTCCGTTTTTACACGTTTTCGTCCCTTTTTTTCACGTTTTCATACGTTTTTATCCGTTTTCGTCAGTTTTTCTCACGTTTTTACATGTTTTCATACGTTTTTATCCATTTTCGTCCATTTTTTCAAATAAGTTTGATGATTTACACAAGTTATAAAATTTACAAGACTTTATAAGTTTATAAGTTATTAATTTGGTCAAAAACCGCTTAAGTTTTGGTAGTAAACAGCCCTTCTTTTGCATTTTCAGGTTAAAATCTCGCGAATCTTGATGTAAAACATTATTCCGGACAACTTTCGTGTTTTACACTTTTAATGATTCGGACCACAAAGGAGTCAAAATCGTGATTTAAAATCGATACAGAAACATTTTTATCAAATGTCAAGTTTTCTTTTAGTATACTTACCTAATCACAAAAAAAATATATACGGGAATGAATAGTAGAAGTGAATAGTAAAAATACGATGATGAATGATAACCTGAAAATATGAATTGTTACAGTTTTCGTACGTTTTTATCTATTTTCATATATTTTTATCCGTTTTCATACATATTATATGGATAAAAACAGATAAAAGAATAAGAAAAACGGACGAAAATATAGAATAATAGACGTATGAAAGCAGATAAAAACGTATGAAAGCGGATAAAAACGTATGAAAACGTAAAAAAAACGGACGAAAACGTGTAAAAGCGGACGAAAACGCGTTAAAACGGATAAAAACGGACGAAAACGTAATAAAAACGAAAGAAAAAGGATAAAAACGTAAGAATAGTCAATGAGAACTAACGATGCAAATATTTTAACTCAATGAGGACTAACGATGCAAATATTTTAACTCTTGTTAGGAGATAACGGAAAATAATTTGCATCGTTAGTCCTCATTGATTGATATTACTAACGAAGGGATGGTTTTGTGCCAACTTTACTAACGGATGGATGATTTTGTGCAAAAAAAAACCATGAGGATGTAAAGCGAGATACGGGACAAACCACAGGGATGTAATTTGGACTTTACTCATTACAAAACCATGCTCATATGTAAAGCTCAACGCAATTGCTTTATGTAGTTCAGCTTGAACAAAATTCTGTATGCATCATGTATAATAATAGTACGGTAACCATGCAAAGCGGCAGGGATGAATTGTTGATACGGTAGTATTATTTTGGCGGACTTCGGTTGGAACGATGATTGGTGCTTGTGGTGTAAAAGAAGTAGAGGGTTTTATACGACAAATGACATATTGAAAATATAATCATGAGGATTAAACATTTGTCAACTCTTTAATTAATTAGAAAAAGATGGTTATCATTTATAAATAAGGACGTAAAGATAACTCTCATTTTTAAGAGTTTAAACAAAGGCCTAAAATTTGTTCAACTACACCATTCGTCCTTGTGGTATGCGTTGACCGACAGATTTCGTCCTTTGACCAAAAAAATTGCACCGTTCGTCCTTAATTGCGAAACGTTATGTATCGTTAGTCCCTCACTCTAACTGGCATCACTAACGGTCGTTATACCTCATCCACTCGAGGGTATTTCAGTCTTTTCCCAACCATAAGGACCAATGGTGCAATTTACTCTTTTTATTATTTATTTAACCATAAGGACCAATGGTGCAATTTACTCTTTTTATACGTTTTTGTCCATTTTTCACGTTTTCATCCGTATTTTCACGTTTTCGTCCGTTTTTCACGTTTTCGTCCGTACTTACATGTTTTCGTCCGTATGTACACGTTTTCATCCGTATTTACACGTTTTCATCCGTATGTACACGTTTTCATCCATTTTTACACGTTTTCATCCGTATTTACACATTTTAATTCATTTTTACACGTTTTCATCCGTATTTACACGTTTTCTTCCGTTTTTACACGTTTACATTCATATTTACACGTTTTCATCCGTACTTACACGTTTTCGTCCGTTTTTTCACGTTTTCGTCCGTATTTTCACGTTTTCGTCCGTATTTACACCTTTTTTTCCGTTTTAACACGGTTTCATCCGTATTTACATGTTTTCGTCCGTATTTACACGTTTTCGTCATTTTTTACACATTTTCATCTGTATCTACACGTTTTTGTCCGTATTTACACGTTTTTGTTCGTTTTTACACGTTTTCATCCGTATTTACATGTTTTCGTCCGTATTTTCACGTTTTCATCCGTTTTTACATGTTTTCATCTGTTTTTACACGTTTTCGTCCGTATTTACACATTTTCATCCGTATCTACACGTTTTTGTCCGTATTTACACATTTTCGTCCGTATTTACACGTTTTCATCTGTTTTTACACGTTTTCGTCCGTATTTACACATTTTCGTCCGTATTTACACGTTTTCATCCGTTTTCACACGTTTTCGTCCGTTTTTACACGTTTTTGTCAGTATTTACACTTTTTCGTCCGTTTTACACGTTTTTGTCAGTTTTTACACGTTTTCGTCTATTTTTACACGTTTTCATCTGTTTTTACACGTTTTCGTCCGTATTTACACGTTTTCGTCCATATTAACACGTTTTCGTCTGTTTTTACACGTTTTTGTCAATATTTACACGTTTTCGTCCGTTTTACACGTTTTTGTCAGTATTTACACGTTTTCGTCTATTTTTACACATTTTTGTCAGTATTTACATGTTTTCGTCCATTTTTACACATGTAAATATGGACAAAAACATGTAAAAACGGATGAAAACGTTTAAATATGAATGTAAACGTGTAAAAACGGAAAAAAAGGTGTAAATACGGATGAAAACGTGTAAAAACGGACGAAAACATGTAAATACGGACGAAAACGTGTAGATACGGATGAAAATGTGTAAATATGGACGAAAACGTGTAAAAACGGATGAAAACGTGTAAAAATAGACGAAAACGTGTAAATACTGACAAAAACGGGTAAAACGGACGAAAACGTGTAAATACTGACAAAAACGTGTAAAAACGGACGAAAACGGACGAAAACGTGTAAATACGGACGAAAATGTGTAAATACGGACGAAAACGTGTAAAAACAGATGAAAACGTGTAAATACGGACGAAAATGTGTAAATACGGACGAAAACATGTAAAAACAGATGAAAACGTGTAAAAATATACGAAAACGTGTAAATACTGACAAAAACGTGTAAAACGGACGAAAACGTGTAAATACTGACAAAAACGTGTAAAAACGAACGAAAACGTGTAAATACGGACGAAAACGTGTAAAAAGGGACCAAAACGTGTAAATACGGACGAAAACGTGTAAATACGGACGAAAACGTGTAAAAACGGATGAAAACGTGAAAAAATAGACGAAAACGTGTAAATACTGACAAAAACGTGTAGATACGGATGAAAATGTGTAAATACGGACGAAAACGTGTAAAAATAGACGAAAACGTGTAAATACTGACAAAAACGGATGAAAATGTGTAAATACGGACGAAAACGTGTAAAAACGGATGAAAACGTGTAACTACGGACGAAAACATGTAAATACGGATGAAAACGTGTAAAAACGGAAAAAAACGTGTAAATACGAACAAAAACGTGTAGATACAGATGAAAATGTGTAAAAAATGACGAAAACGTGTAAATACGGACGAAAACATGTAAATACGGATGAAAACGTGTTAAAACGGAAAAAAAACGTGTAAATACGGACGAAAACGTGAAAATACGGACGAAAACGTGAAAAAACGGACGAAAACGTGTAAGTACGGATGAAAACGTGTAAATATGAATGTAAACGTGTAAAAACGGAAGAAAACGTGTAAATACGGATGAAAACGTGTAAAAATGAACTAAAAGGTGTAAATACGAATGAAAACGTGTACATACGGACGAAAACGTGTAAATACGGATGAAAACGTGTACATACGGACGAAAACATGTAAGTACGGACGAAAACGTGAAAATACGGATGAAAACGTATAAAAAGAGTAAATTGCACCATTGGTCCTTATGGTTAAATAAATAATAAAAAGAGTAAATTGCACCATTGGTCCTTATGGTTGGGAAAAGACTGAAATACCCTCGAGTGGATGAGGTATAACGACCGTTAGTGATGCCAGTTAGAGTGAGGGACTAACGATACATAACGTTTCGCAATTAAAGACGAACGGTGCAATTTTTTTGGTCAAAGGACGAAATCTGTCGGTCAACGCATACCACAAGGACGAATGGTGTAGTTTACTCAAAGGCCTAAAATTTGTTCAAAAAAAAACATAAGGCCTAAACTCTTGATGAGTAGTGTCTATAGATAGAAAGAAATTACTTGTTACCTATCACTTGCAAAGGTCAAACATGAGTTCAAGTTAAGATCTTATAAGCTCCTATTATACACTTCGAGATCAAAAGCTCGTTTGAAACCAGCTGCCTATGCAGTAAACTGTTGGCAGTGATTTGGGTAAAAAGCATGTTCCTCACACAATCTAATATTTAAAAGACAACATATCGCTATCATAAAAACTGTTTAGTTCTGATTAGTCCATAAATCCCAAGTCGCCAATTATAATGGAGTCGAGTTCTAACAATAATTATTAGTTGCATATGTACAACTCAAAACTAACACTACTGTTGCTAGTTTATCTACAGACTGCATGCCTCTAGTCTTTGCTAAAATTAAAACCACGGGTGCCAAGTTGGATCCATCATGCATAAGTTTCTTGGCAAAAGGGCAGCTTCGACAAGTTCGGTCACACCTCTTTGCACCGACTGTGGTGGATCCACTGAATTCTCCTCCTAAATTCAATACCCATCAAATACATAGAATCAGATTCAACTATATGGATAAGAGTACTAAATAGATGAGAGTGGGATGTGAAAATGACTTGTATGAATATATACCTCCTCTGTTATGAACTGAGGTGCAATACCATTGATTCGGCCAATAACTTGCTCCACGTTTGTGGTGATTTTTTGTCTGAACTCGACAGGGTTCAAGCTGCCCCCACCAACAACCGGGCCCAATGGCATTCCAAGAGGTCTTCTCCATGACCACGATAAAAGTTCATCACGGAAAAACATAGCTAGATGATGCCACAGATGTTGACTTTGCTGCAATGCACAAGAAGTATAACCAAATTAGCGCCAATATATCACTGTAAAATATTCGAACCACAGGTATAGATACAGGTGTCTGTTGTGGTACACTAAATACATTATGAGATTAATAATGTAACACTAATAATGAAAAAACTACAAGTGACTCACCTTGGGGGAAACAACAGCTTGTGCTGCTGCACTCATGGAAGACACAATGAGACCTTCAACACCAAAATGAGAGAAAAACGCCTGCAAATTTCTAGTAAGTCTGAATGGCACTGGTTCATTGAACTCGATCATACCATTGGCATCATAAGCCGGATGGAAATCTGTTTGAAATATTTTCCCAGTGTTCTTGGCGAACAGTATTTTGTTGGGAGACCTTCCACCAATTTGTAGCATGAAAGAAGTGAAACTTGAGAGTGCCAGCTGGATGGCAAACTGCTTCTTGAAAGCCCACATATGATTTCCACTCAGCAATGTTTTGTACATGTACTGAGAGAATATATTGTCATAGACATAATCTTTTGTAATGTGGTTGTAAGCTTGGAGACGAAGATCTACTACAGCTTCTGGTGATATTTGGCCTGATATTGCTTGGTTCAGCTGCTCCTTGAAGTAGGCAATGGGTTGGTCGGCTTCTTTATTGTTTCTTGAACAATGGTTTTCATATACCTCCAAAAAGGTACTGTATGTCAAGTCATCTTCTACCATTCGCACCTGTAGAATGACCAAATGAATTAGTTTCTTAACTAGTAAAACAGAGGTGGAAAGAAGGTTGAGCTGGACAACGGGTCAATACAGGTTCTAGGTTGAAACAGGTCCCTTTTAGCATGGGTCAAAAACAGCTGGGCAAGGTTGACCTCGCAAACGCTTTTTTTTTTCACTTTTTGGAAGTAACAAGTGCATTAATTAAATAGCAGTGTAAGAATTATTTATATAGTTTATAAGGATTTGTGCATATATATATACATCAGACGACTTTTAACACGTTTAACCCATTTGACAAGTTCCCCATCTGGCTCTTTTTAATGACCCGTTTGAGATGGAACACAACCCATATCAACACATAGTTAATAGGTTGAACTTGGCACCTCTAACAGCTTCCAAAGTAACAGGAAAAATTATAATATATCTTTAATTTTGTGAACAAATATTTTACGTCACACACCTGAGACCAAACAGGTATGATAATTGGGGTGTGAATGTTTATGTGGCGTCGCCTTGACTCCTTGTGTTTATCAAACATGCGGTTCATCACACGGAAAAGCTGCAATATCCGTTCATCACTCCTGGCATTTGGGGTCAAAGATGTTTGTACAATAAAATGACGTTGGGACCCATCAGAACCAATGAGAGTCAAACGACGGTAACTGCTTCCGTGCCTGCGCACAATCGGAATATCAGCCCCTACCCTGTCTAACTTGATAGTATGATCAGGTGCAACTTCCTGCAAAAAGAAAACAAAAAAAAAATTGTAGAGATATAAAACAAGGAAAAATAATTTATATACCCGAAATATGAGTAAGTTATGAGAAAAGAGCCAAAACATTTGTGTTTATAAAAAAATAGCCATTAATTCTGCCAAGTTTTCTTGGGGACTAAACACACTTTTTACGGAACTTTTCCCCCCTTCAAAATACCAAGAAAAATGCAACCAAAAGGTTAACATCTTTAGTAAAAAAAATCTCAAAATGCTTATTCTACAAAGAAGAAACTGTTTGTGATTTTTCGGGGGTCTGATAACTATTTTGTCAAAACCCATGACTGTTTTAATCATTTTCCCTAATTAAATAGATAAAAGGTGCATACATATCATGTATTCATGTATAGTCAGATTCGAACTTACTTGATCAGTGAAGTATTGTCCTGGAACCTCGACCTCAACCACATGGAAATCACGCAACACTCGGCTTTCTTCCTCAAGTTTCAAGACAGCTGGGAAACGATCCTCTACATTGCTCTGAAGAATGTTTTTCCAGTGCTTGAGTCTTTCAGTAAGATCAGATAGGGTGGCTGGGAATGTAGCAGTGCTCTCTGGATCAAGGTCACGCTCAAAATCCTGCTTATACTCTCTTACAAATTCAACATGTTTGTTAACAGCATCTGCTGAAAAGCAGGCCCTGCAAACACCCGAAAGCTCCTTTTTGAGAGACTGGGGAACCTCTGCAGTTGTGGCAGTTGGGTACTTATAGCAGCGGTGGAGGAGAGCATTAACCACCGCTAATAGCCGCTCTTCTGGTAGAGTCACAAACCTTGAACCTATCTCTGTGAGCAAACTCTGATAAAAGAGAATATATATTAAATTCAACACATCCGATTGGATTATATTAATGATTCAAATAGCCAAAATTATACATCAATTTTGACGAAAAGCTTGTGCTTATACAAAAATAACCATCAATGCCGTATAGAATGGCGAACTACTTATGGTGGAAACACTTTTAGATTTGACTTTTTTGCAGAGTTTACCTTCGTTTAAAGGATAAAAATTTCATAGGAACACAAATTCTTGGTTATTTTGACAAAACCATATACATTTTGGCTAAGTTGAACATTTTTCTTAATATTAAACTACATAGTTTTACCAACTAGTTACCTCGAGTTCACTAGCTAAGTTGGTGTGTTTGCTTCTAAGTGCTTCCATTATATCCTTAGCAGCATCAAAAGCACTAGCAGCAGAAGCAACTAAGCCCATAGCATAGTTACGCCTCATAGCATTCTGACCACCATCGCTCATGGAGGAAGCATTCTGTTGATCATTACCACCGAGTGCATTTCCTTCAGCGACTGTTGAACGTTCAGGCTCTTGACCCTGAGAACTACCACCATCATGTGACCCGACAGGACCTGTTGACTGTGTTCCTTGATGTAACTGGTTGTCTGAGGCTGAAGAACCACCACCCTGTCTAGCATTCCCATCAGCCCCACCTGCCATGTTTTGTTGCATTCTTTGCTGAGCCATTGCCATTCTACCAAGTTCAGATTTATTTGCAACATCACGCCTCTCGAGCAAGTACGTACGCAGCCAGTAATACAATGCCTAAAAAGTTAAAAGAAAAGGTTAGTCAGTAAATCTGATACAATAATCGCAGCAAAAATTATTAAAATGGTCTCTGTGGCTTGTTTAGAATCACCAAAATCGCCCCTCTTGGAAAAACATTTGCATGAATGATCCCTAAGAGGGAATGTCTGTTGCATAAATGGCCCCTCGCAGGAACCATTTTTGAAATCATTAATCTATGACTGTTCCCTCTCAGGGACCATTTATGCACTTAGTTTCCAAAAGGAATGATATCAGTGATTTTGACCCAACCTCAATGACTGCCTTAGTAACTTCGTTCTATTCATATCGAATCCGAGTTCAAGAAGAGGTAATATACAAGATATTTACCTGTGGATATACGGTGGCAACTTTTAGCAGAACAAGTTTGCAGTGCGGGGCTTCAGATCTTTGTAAGGAGAGTAACAGTTGCGGAATCCAAGAAAGCCACACCCAATGAGGTATTTGATCAACATATTTATCAAAAGCTCTGCCCACGGGCTCGTTAGGAGTGTCAAAACTGAGAAGGTACAGAACACGAGCTAGGTGGCTTCTGGAATTTGGAATGCCAAATTTAATACCTTGAAGAAAACAGCTCACAGTATATTCCAACCAAATTTCATCATGTGTCTCTTTGAAAGCCTGTAAAAACGAGATATTAGAGCAGTTGGTGAATGAATTAAAGAGATTGGCAGCAACACAAGCAATGAATGGATGCATACCATATCACAATAGTTTCCCCAGCTTATCCACCCTTTAGGTAGGTTCTTGAATAGGCTTATGGCATTTGAATATGAAAGATTGGCTCCTTCACAATCATGTAGCTTCAACAAAAAATCACCTTTGATACGGAAAATTTCTGCTTTGTGTTTGACAGGAAAGTATTCCAGATTAGTGCTATTTATCAAATTAAGACCACTTGTAAGCTCTCCCTTCATTTCTAGATATGCCTTTGCTTGTTCCCTAATCTTAACAAAAGCCTCCTGTAAACACAAACATTAAAATTCAAACATTAAAAGAAAAAATAAATAAATAAACACAACAATTCTTTAGCATTGTTTTTTTCTAAGAAACATTATAGTATGAATATAATTTTATTTTTGCTTGTTTACACTTTTAGATTCTACAAGGAAAAACTAAAGAGCATATAAAAAAGTCACTATACCTGCACTTCCATAGTAGAGTGCCCATACATTTTCTCTAGAACAGTTACACAAACATCATGAAGACCCTGCTTGCGGGCAATGTGTGCAAGCTTGTTGACATTCCAGGCCTTGTCACGGTAACCAAGGTGATGAAGTTGAGAATTTGTATTTGCAAAATCTTTAAATGCATCAATAACCGCATTATACATTTCATTTCTCCATTGAAGCAAGTCATACCAAACAGACAAATTATCCCATTCATTTGGAGTTCTAAGCCTCCATGTTTCGAGAATGTCCTTCAAATCAGCATATAGACCACCATGTACACCAACAGAAGAGCTTCCAGCTAGTTTGTTTCCATTGGCAATATCTACTATAACTCTAGCTGATTCTTGAACCTCGACCAATTGCTGGAATTGCTGCAGAAGAGGAATTCTGGCATGAATAGACATCTCAGGCAGCTGCCACCATTGTTCCAGAGCAAGGTCAACACCTTTACCGACAATATTTTCAGCATCACCTACACCATTGGCATTTTTCTCATGTAGAGAAAAATATGCTTGGATTATACGAAGTTTTGGCGTTTCTTCAACTTGGGCCTTTGGAATTACATTATCTTTCAAAAATGCCCAATCTGGTTGTTTCCAGAGACTATCAAGTAAAATTTCATAGTTATCCACAAGTTTGCCGAAGTCCGTCAACACATCCCATTGACTGAGTTGACTGGCACAGTGTAACCACTGCTCCTCCCAAAGACACATTTCAGCCTTCGGCACAGTGTTATTGTAAGTGCCTTGAGTTGCCTTGACCATGGCTTGGTAAAACAGACTTTGGGCCCGTTGCCAGTAACCATGCTGAACAAGTGATAGCCCAACCCGTGTTTCAGCAGTAATTGACCGTTTCTTCCACAAACCATACCTCATATCTTCCTCATTTAGTAAACGGTAAAGTTCAGCAAGAGACTCGGAGCACTTTGTATCATTCAAAAACAGCATCACATGACTTTCTAGAAGATTTAGTGCAATGTGCCATGCATTGTAAGTTTTTCCAATATACTTGATGAGTTCGCTGGGCATTCGAGGTTGAGGGTGGCTCAACTGGAGCCCTTCTAAAAGAGCTTGTACCACATTTGGCCTGTTACCCTGCTGCTTTTTATGGTAATCTTTTGATAACAGAGAGATTATTGGCTTAGCAAGTTTTACTTGCTCATCCTTGCATAAAGTCACCCAAACAATGGGGAACACCAACACCCATAAATGATATGCAACATTTGCATCTGTATGAGCGAGCTCTCTTAGTGGAATCACAAGATCACCAACCTATAACAAAGTAAATAAAGATAAAGACAATGCAAAACGCACATGATATTTTTTAATCAAACTAAATTAAAACTATATTTATAACTAAAAGTTAATTATTCTATTAATATAGATAGAGAGTAGATTCAAATTCATACAATCAACATATATTAAACAAGTAATTTATTAATAAACATATTATGTATAATATCGATATTGGACTCATTTTGAGGGTAATTTTAGACATCTTTTTAATAATATATTTGTAAACATTAAATAAGACTTTCATTTTTAATTTTTACAAAAAGGTTATAAACTAAGATTTAAAATAGTGTGAAGAATGGTGTTACACCAAGATATAATGTAACATTTTATGAGTTGTGTCCCACCGAAAGTCAAACCAAATTTGAGTGCGTAGGTTGAAGATGGTTTTACCACCGAAACATCAAACTGTATACACTAGAGATGGTCTCCTCATACCTGAAGTCTGCTCATCTCACTCATAAACTTTGCATGCTTTGAAATGAGGGAATCAACAGTCAAGGGAGTATCTTCTTCCACCTCAGATGCATCAGTAACCATAGGTTGGGCTCCAGAATGTTCTGGAAGAGAACCTACAGCCAGAAGAGAGGTAACCTTGGCGGAATTTGGAGGAAGTGTGATAGGCTTATTCTCAACCAAGATGGCAAGAAGAAGATCAAGTCCTTGTTTCAGCCAGAAGACATCACTCAAAGCCTCCCAATCCTGAACTTGAATAATGTACTGCAACCTTGTGAACAGTGTTTTCTGAAGAGACTCGTGATAAAGGGAGAAAAACTGCATCCTCATTTCAGGATCCTTTGCTCTTAAACCTAGTAAAAATTGCCTCTCTACCTTCTGAAACACTTCTTGACGTAAAGACAGTGGATATCTGTAAATCAACGAAGAGCATGTAAATGTAACTATCCAAGCTTTGAAAAATCATCAAGTATTATATACATATATGTAATGCTTACTTATTCGCATCTGCACAGAGGCCATAGAGGAGCTCAAGGTACTTTCTATCCCACTCTTCAGGATAAGTCTGGGAAAAGTTCTGCTTATCAACTTGAGAAAGCTTTTGAAGGAAAGATACAACTTCTTTTGGAGTAAGAAAAGAAACAGAAGCAGTAGTCATTCCAGGCATGCCAAAATCTTTGTCAATCCATCCCTTTATCACATCAAGGATGCAGAGAAGTACTGTTTGATCAGTTCCTTTCTCCGAGAGCAAGGAATTCAGAATTTGTGTTATGGACTTTCTAAAGTCAGGCACAAGCATCACCCTTTCACCAATGAGTTTCATGACAGATTTAAGATTGGAAATCACCACTCCAACATCAGCACCTTGACGAGAAGAGCTAACTGCAGAATCTGGGTCTGTTCTTTGGCCCTGGAAAGAAGTTAAGCAGTGTAACAGTAAAGCATGTATATTCATCACATAAAAGTAAGTAGATACATCACAACGTATTAATGAAGTGAAGTAGTGTATTACAAATCAGAAACTTTACCTGTCTCGCAAAAGATCCAGGTGCAGATGCCAAATCACGTGCTAGACGTTGAAGAACACGAACCAAATTGAAAGGATCAATGACATTCTTCTGCACTTCTGACAAGGTTTGTATGATATACAATACAAAACTAATCATAGAGGCAGAGTTATCTTCACCAGCAGTCTGAGGAGCTGCAACGGATGCTAGGTGCTTCTGTATAAGCTCCTCAACCTTTTGGTATAAGGACTTCACATCCTGGGGGGTACTAGCTGCTTCTGAAGGAAAGGCAACAAAGACCATCTTCAACAATGAGCACAATGACTTTCCAGCATCTAGCATTTTATACTTGAAACATGGCTCGAGAATCTGCATAGTAATACAGATTAATATGATTAGACCTTTTGAGCATAAAACTAGAAGACATCAAGACAACACAAGGCTTGCATTAAAAAACTCACTTGGGTAATATGAATGATATTATTACGGATGAACAAATGCGGTTGTTTCTCTAAAACTTTATTCATCACATCCAGACCTTGTGCTAGAGCTGTGGACGGGTCCTTCGATTGTGTTGGTGGAATACTGCTTAAAAGCTTTTCTAGATAATTGAACTTAACATTAGCATTTGGCCACACCTCCAAAGCTTGTGATAAGAGGTCTAGGGCTTGTTTATACATAAGACTTGCTTCCTTGTCTTTTGGCTCTATCACCAAGGCTACCTGTTAACAAAATAAAACAGCCACCCATTATTTAATTATTTGACACTATGTTTTTCTTGTGCCTAAATAGAAGGGAATTTGGCCATCATAAAAAAGGTGGGACTAGAGAAAAGATTATTATAACAATATAAGGTCTTGGATTGGGGAGAACAGCAATATTCCGTCTAAATCTTTTAGTCCAGTTAAGACAAAAATACAAAATTAATGAAATACAGAAAATTAAGAAAGCAATGGGCAATTAACTATCATACATCAATCTACTGTCAACTGACCTTGAATAAATTTTCACACAAGTTCATATATTTAGATAGAAACTTACCCTTATCAGAAAATTGATTATCATTTCTTCCATTGCAGCATTCGGTTTAAATTCCTCATCTGGTTGTCCAGTGGATCCTGGTGTTTCTATATTAGGAATTGAAGAGGCGCCGCCAGGTGACATGACACCAAGAGACTGAAGACCAGGCTCAACCTTTAATCTCTTAGTTGGATCGTCAGAAAATGTGGGTCCATCCACTGACCGCTTAGGGTCAGCACCATTGGAAGTAATACTTGACACATCATTGTTTTGAGAACTACCATCACCATCATTGACTATTTTCATTTCATTTTGTCTTTGCCTCTCCCAGTTGACGACCAATCCAGCAAGTTCAATAGCGAGCCGCCGGTTCTCTGAAGTAGTATTATAAGGTAAACCAAGGCGACTGAGAGAATTTACCATCTGAGGTACAAACTGAGCCCTACAACTGTAGAAAAGATCTGAATGCCGAACAATTAGCTGAAAAATGTGAATAAGATTTGGAATTGAGTGTCCTTCCTCCACAAGAATCTTCTTAGTGTAGCGTATCCAAATTGGCATACGAGAATTATCGCCAATTGGTAATCTCCTTGGAAGTGCTGGCATTAGTATGTCAAGGGCTTGTTTGACCAACATTTTGTTTTCTGGCTGACAAGTTCGAAGAAGGGCAACAAAAACCTGCAAAATAAGATGTGTTATTACTAGGTTTCCAACTTTATGCAGGTCCAAAGTTGCTATATGTAGGGCTGCT
Source organism: Artemisia tridentata subsp. tridentata (assembly GCA_021014915.2). Taxonomy (NCBI): domain Eukaryota; kingdom Viridiplantae; phylum Streptophyta; class Magnoliopsida; order Asterales; family Asteraceae; genus Artemisia; species Artemisia tridentata. Next base: position 221,380,626 of record CP139503.1, read on the forward strand.
TTATACAAGAGCAGCTAATGAGATGACAATTTGTTTGATTTAAAGAGGCAAATCCATACAATCTCTAGTACTTACTATCTGTGACAAAAAACTTTGGCCAATTTATTATCATTGCTATAATATTAGTTAGTGTTGTTATAAATGGCAAACAGATAGACCACCAATAGAGAATAATATGCAACAATTTATGAATACTTTTATCATTCACATATATATTGTACGCACCCAAAGTCTCCCAATCTGTTATTCGAGAAAGCTACTCATAAATTAACCTTGCTTTGATTCATGCAATAAAATGCTTAACACGACTTATGAAATATTCAGGATGCAAAGAAAGTTGAGAAAGCACTGAGAGTCCGACAAACATTGTGTCAAATGGTGCAACATCTGCCTAATGAGTAGAAAAAATGATCGTTTGAAACCAAAAGTGATAGTTGCTTTCGCAATCCCCATGAAGACTTTAACAAGAAAGAAACTCAAAAGCAAACTTCATTAGTTGGTACGATTGCCCTACTAACTTACTTTAGTAATTATATGATGCTAATTTTACTTGCGTATACCCTTGCTTAAATGGTGAGAATGTAGAATAAGTGATATAAAAAAGTGATATATAGACCCTCGACTTTTCTACACTATCTCTGGGTGCTCTCAAAAAGTATTTGATTTCATACATCACATGAACATAAATTTTTGATAATCTGGTGGTGAAGCCAAACTATTCACTCCTATGATGTGTATCATATCATTGTATAAGAACTCAAATAAAGTTTTTGCAGCAGGACCTAGTAAGTGAGATCACTTATTCACGAATATACCTGCAGTATGATCTTTTCGGGAGCTTGATAGGCCTCCAGGAAGTGGCATACATTGACGAAGGCCCACTGCTTACTAGCACTATCTTCACGTTTAAGATGATTCCACCCAAATTTTATGAGCTCCTTCCTATGATGAACAAGGTCAGTCTGGAGATACTTGAGGAGTAGAGTAGCAAGCTGCAGTAACTCTATCCTCAAAGGCTCATCATAATCAGCAGAGACCTATTCAAAGTAAAGGAATCAGTATGTGGATCTTAAAAACACAGGAAAAACTCATATAAAGTCCATAATTCACCTCTTCAGGAGGGTCCAGAAGCTTGTCAACAATTGTTTTGATGATGGCAGTATCTATAACATCCCACGTTTGCTCATTCTGGAATGAATGAGCCAGCATTGGAAGAATCAACATTTGCATGATGACCACCAAGTGATCATGACCCATTTGTTTTGATTGGAAGATGTTTAAAAAGTGCAAAAGGAGGGTTTTCTTCATACTGGGCTCATAGCCCTCAGCCACCTAGATGAAAATGACACAATTAGACTTAACAAGATACCAAACTAAACTTCTATTATTATTAGAAGATGTATGAAGTTGCATATACAAGCATCCTCTTTCAAAGTAAACATACCTCAATGATGTAGAACTCCTTTAAAAAGGTAAAATCAATGCGTGTATGGTATAAAAAGATTGAGAGGATTTCAAACAGCACATTGACTTCAGTTTTATCATGCCGCAAATAGTTCAGAAAGCATTTGACCAGCCACTTGCTCTCTTTCACCTGCGTTTTGTCAAGATAAAGAAGTTAGCATATTTCAGATAATAAGACATCCCGAAAACAAGGTTGAAGTTTGTTTCTGATATGTATCGCACTGATCGCTTATGGCCACTAGATAAATATTCACAAAATTAGGACAGTCGTACAACTTGAAATTTAATCTTCTAATTTGGGAGTGTGGTGGGGGCACTGGTGCACTGCATCTATAGTGAAGTCTTTGCTACAGAATACCCTACACTGATTTTGAATATAAAAAAGCTCCACAAAGAAAGGATTTTGAAAATATAGCTTGTATTCTTATTGTTTTAAGGGAAATCTATTCAGCATTGTTCACATGCTATAATACATTAGAAAGCAAATTTTAGAAAAATTCTTCAATGCAGAAGAATTTTACTTATATGCACAACCGCAGCATTCATGTGGTAACAGGATTTTAGTTTAACGTAGTAAGATTAACCACGAACTGGCTATAAATCAACAAAATAAGTCAACAACATCAAGTGTTTCCGAGGTGACTCGTGCACTACTTAATTTAAACATCTAGCTACAACTTCATGTGTTCCCAAGGTGATTTGTACACTACTTAATATACTTTATACACCACTAATTTGACTATGACAAAAACATTTTTAGTGATGTAGGTGGTGTATCAAGTAAATTTAGTGGTATGTAAATCACCTCCCTTCCAAGATGCTCTCTTTTTTAACAAGAGAGAAGCTTTATTCAAAAACGAAAAAAGATGCTCATAATACTCACTTGGACCAAACTCTGTTCCTGTTTATTCTGTAGCCGAGTTATCCTTGAAGGGGACTTCCACAAAAGAACCAATGAATCAAAAACAATTCGGTTACTATGCAACCATCCAGGCATGAGTTTGACCAATGTTTTTATAAGAGCAAGACCCTGAAAATAAGCATCGGGCAAGACACTTTGGACAGTGGGTTTAGATTCAGGTTGATTGTTGTCATCACCCACTAATGGAGTGTCTAAAGACCCTTGGGCTGTTGATGGATCAGCCTTGGGAATGAACTCGGGGAACGCACTCGAGAGTATCTTTTCTGGCGACTTTGCAAGTTCTTCTCTCAAAGGCTGACCAGCATCTGATCGTATGATGTACATTAACCTAAAACGATCAAATGAACAAAACATAATAGAATTTTACAAAATGGAATTCCAATTGCAAAATGAATGAAAATAAACAAATGGTTTATCTAAATCTTACCTGCGGAAATATTTTGGTTCACATAAACGAGCAAGAAAATAATCGACAGCAGCTTGAGGATAGCGATTTAAGAATTTTGTCAGTGGGAGACGATAAGGACTGTTTATCTCACTATAAAATTGCCCAGGTGGAAGGGCAGCTTCTAAATCAATAGTCAAAGTTACAAGCTCGTCAAGAAACTTCCCTGCCGCATTGGGTAGTAGATGAAAAAGCTCGATGATAGCTGCAATTAAGTTGATAGGAGTATATTTAGATAAGAAAAAATACTTTTGTTCATAAAAAAAACATCTTCAGGATCAAAACATAACCCACCAGCTGCTATTTTTGGTTCTTCGCCACTTTTCCAAGATTTCTGAAACTGTTGAAGTTTTTCTGGTTCCAACCATTTCTTCAGATGTTCCAACAGTTTGCCTCCCAAAGCCACATTAAACCAATTGGAAAGAAGTTCAAGCAGGCGGGCCAGACCTTGCAGTAGAGGCATACTGAGGTTCTTGGTATGTGCCAAGTTAACTAGTATAGGTCTCAGGCTGCTCTGCAGAAGTTCTTTGGGCATTCTTTGCTGCAAAATAACCTGAATGACAACACCACCAAACAAAAGGTAAGGATAAACTGCTTAATAGGATATAAATATACATACCACACAGGACATGATATTACATGTCATGAAAACAATTATCCAGAAGATCACATCATATTGTCATATGAACTAAATCAACCATGACTACTAATGACTTGTATATACCAAAATGCAAATATTCCTACTTTATTCAGGAAGAACAACCCTATTAATTTGTAAGAATCTAGTGCACTGTGTGTTTGAAGTTCTAAAATCCAAGGTTTTTTTGTCTTCTGGTTCTTTAATAAGTATGGCAAGTAAAAAAATAACCTGCCGCAAACCCTCTTTAGCAACAGCTACAATTTCTGGCGTTCTGCTTGTCAAGGACTTGAAAAACATAGAAATGATTTTTGAACGTAGCTCAGAGTGATTTTGAGTCTTAAAATCTGCCCATGCCATTGCTGTACAAAGCAGTTCAATGCAAGCTGTGCGAAGCTTGGTTAGAGACATGGCCACTTTTGGATTCATAAACTTTGCAACCCAAACAGTCTCATCAGCCTCAGCAATCTGTAATGCCTCTTGAAGAAAATTGACTAATTCTGGAGTCAACTTAAGAAGAGGAGGTCTCAGGGCAAGGCAAAAATTCAAAGCCGTCACAGTTCCAACCTATAAAACACAGAAAGCATGTTAGAACTTACAAGGGCAAAGAAAACATGATTTTTAATTACAGCCAGCGTTGTCTTCACCTGTTGATCAACATTTTTTGACCTAAGAGGGCGCATTAGAAGAGATGAAAGCAAAGGTTGATATAACGGTTCAAGCAACTCAGACACTTCACTACCAGTTCTACTAGCCAAAAGTGCCAAGCAGGACTGCATTATTTTACTCACTTTTACGGTTGCATCGGTATTTAACAACTCTGAAGCCAAAAATTCAACAACTCCCTGAAAACTCTGCCTGCGGGCTTCACTGTTTGCTTCATCAACATTATTCACCACACGAAGCACTTGAGTGAGCACCTGACTAGTTTCTTCTAATTCTTTTGCAGCATAAACAGGGAGTCTTTTAAGAACGAAAACAAGTCCTCTTACAACACGCACTTGGAAAACACATAATGTTTCAACAGTCACTTTTCCCACTAATGCACCAAGACCAATAACCCCACCCATTTGAGATTGCCAATATGATCCATAACAGCAGTGCAATAAGCGAGGCAATAACTGGTCAAAAATGGGCACTCTTACACTAGGAGGTGGTGAATAAACAGGACTCATTGATGGGCTAGAGACAATCATAGGGGAACCAGGACCACTTCTTGACATGAGAACATCAGCATGTTTGGATCGAACTAGTAATAGAAGGGTCTCACAAAATACATTCAGTGCATTTAAAGCGGCTTTGGCATGGAGTCTGTTTTCATCTGCAAGCACTTCCACTAAGGCATCTAAAAAAATCAGTGGGTCCAGTTCTTTTAGATTGGAGCTACTACCATTTCTTGACTTGAAACTGTTGCTTGTATTTGATGACAGCAAAGGACCACCAAGAGGAATAGCTGAAACAGGGGTACTGGTCGAAGAATTTTCCAAGTGAAATATAATTGCAAAATGACGGCAAACATTAGTAACATAATCATCCTTGGGGTCAATTAAATCAGGCTCCGCACTAGCAGCAATAATGGTCATGAGAAGAATCTTGAACACGGACTTTTCAGCCATCAGTTGTGTTTTAGTCTTGACCCCCAAGTCAGTCTGCAGAAGAAAAACTTATAAGCATACACATGGAAGGACCAGCAGGTAACAACGCAACAGACGTGCTAGCAAAAAAGAAATTGTAATGGTAAAATCAATCAAGAAAACAATTGTAAGCTCACTTGATGTATATGTTAAAAACCAAGATGTTGCTCAGTATTCCAACTAATATACGGCAATAATTACAAAATCAAATGCACAAGAACTGAAAGTTGGAAAAAAAAGAGCCTATTTAGAACTGTATAATCCATAAATTCCAAAGTTAAAAAATAATCTTATATGCATATAAAAACACCAAACATGGCAGAGTAACACACTTTTACTTGACGAATTGAAAAGTAACCGAGTGTTAAAATGACAAAGCAGGCTTGGTCCCGATGAAATACATAGAGCACAAAGCATAATTATATAATCAACTTTATTAGGATAAAATGCTTCACAAAGCATAGTTAAAAATCAACTTTATGACTTAAGAATATTCACATAGGTCATGAATTTCAATTCAGATGCTCCAAAGAGGCAAAAAACAAAAAAAATCAAGCCACTAATTAACAAACTCTACTTATCATAAAATCAACTGTATGAATTCAAAATATCAGATGGGTAATGGTTTTTAATTCAGATGCTCCGGAATGTAAGACAACAAATCAAACTGAGATTAACAAAGTCAAGATGACCTGAGTGTTAAAATAATTCCAGGAAAAGGATGAAAAGGAGATTAGCTAAGAATTTCAAGTGCCAATTTACTACTAGTATTAGGTAATAAATCATGATAAAAGTTGAGACAGGTCTTCTTAGGAGGCTAACAATGTCACATACGCAAAATGTATATAAAGAAACAAGACAAAAGATGTATAGATTGGTAAAACCTGAATTACTAAACATTCATATAAACCTATACTTTCAAAAACATATTCTAGGACATAAAAAGAATACTTAAATATCATATAATCAATGTAAAGAAAAACAAAACAAGAAAACAAGAATATACTCAAAATATTTATATTTAACAAACTAAAATGTGGAGGAACTAAACCAACCTTTACATCAGATGCCTCAGACTTTCTCCAAGATGGATCAACTGATGAGACAAAAATGGTCGATAAGTGCCTAGATATTAACCCATCATCAGTTGCACGTCCTGGCAAATCAAGCTGCGAAGATAAGCATACTCGAAGAAACTTCAAAGCTTGTTTTCTATAAAAAGCATCCATGGCACTGTTCTTGTTCATAACAGCTGCTATAGCAAGGTTAATACATCGATCCAGAGGTACCAGAAACGGTGTTTCAGGCTCAAAAGTGAGAATCAAACGAAGTCCATGCTCAGAATTTTCCTTGCACTCAAGTGCAAGAGGCTCTTTTAGAAACCGTCTATTACGGCCGCCTAACTTCCCAAGAAGTTGTAATGATTTACCACCCCATGGGAATGGTGAGGGCCTTAAATGAGACCATAATGCCAAAATCACTTCAGACATCACATTTGCCATACTTGGTTCCAGAAAATCAGGATTTAAGCTGTCGATCCAAAACTCAAATGTTCTTAATCCTAAGCTCACCAACTCATCACTCCCATTAAGACACATAACAAGTGGCTTCATCAATCGAGGAAGGTGAGGTAACAATGAACTTAACCGTGCAGGGAGTGTTAAGCATAGTTCTAGCAGAAGATCTCTCATTTCTTCAGCTGTGGGGCCGTCAAGCATTGCCAGCAACATATTCAAGCAGGGTTGTAGTGTGGGAATTAAATCTCTTAAAAGAAGCTCAAATTTTCCACCACCTAGGGCACGGAACATTGTTCTAAGGAGTTGTAAATAACCAAGTGGTCTCTCAACTTCACTAGCATTCTTCATGCAAGCTTCCACAATAACAGGCACATGAGGCTGCAAAATGCGTTCACAGTCTGCTGGAGCCTTAGCTACAGCCCCAAATAAAAACCGGAAAAGATGCAAAACAAGTTTTGCTGCAGGCGAGTCGGGATTCTTTAGAACATCAAGTTTACTGCTTACAAGGAAATTAACCAAGACATCTGCAAATGGCCTGAAAACTTTGGGTGCTTGAAGAAGAGTAGAAAATATGTGCACAAGCTGTGTATTGGATATCATGCATTCGAAAAGTTCTGGCATGCATAACGAGAACATATCCATAAGATCTCGAGGTTCCATGATAGCCAAAATTTGGGAAAAAAGATGGATCATTTCTTTCTCCTCGTCTTTCTCCTTGAACAGAGCTAAGCAACGGACACCACTCTTTAACACACCCGAAGCTCTCCATACCTACTCAAAGCCAATTCTTAACTTAGTATTAAAAATCATGTGACTGGATAATTTAAGTTTTTGTATAAATAATGATACCTCTTCTTCTCTCAGCCCTTTAAATGGCTGGCCTGTGGACGAATTAGGTGAGGTTGTAGGAAGCATCTGTGGAGGTGTCCCGTGAGTGGAAGGTGAAACCTAGAAAATGTGAAAACATGAGATAATTGAAATCGATTGCATCTATAACTAGGGTAGAGTTAGATAGATAGAAACCTGTGATCGGGGTAGATGTGCATGTGTAATGCTCCATATTATTGTCTTCATTCCTAGTGAAAAAAAGAGCTTATGAGATCTAATTTAGGCCGTTTTACATCGAGTTGAGAAACTCAGTGACTGACATAAAAAGGGTATATAATATTATTTAAATGAATTCCTTCACTTGGCACATCAGCAAACCAGAAGAATGAAAGAAACTACCCATATAACCAGGTCTTGATCAAATGCTTACAATCAACACTACTTCTTGGAATGTTCCACGGGAACTTGAATATTAAACAGCCTGCCAATAGTTAGCATGTATACTCGGTGTCATGTGCACATACATTACAAACAATGTGTATAACTCTGTACACCTAAGTTTAAATTATAATAAAGTTACATTCATCAAAATTCTCTGTCATATGTTTATGGTGATAACTTACAGAAATTCTGCGGAGTAAATCCTTGAGTGAACAAATGCATTGCTACATTGACTAATATAATACAATACAGTTCACCATTTTCAGTACTTTAAGTTTTTAACTACTTACAGCAAAGCTACTAGCTTCTTAAGAAGCACCAAGTCAGTGCAAATTAATGGTATCCGTTTCAAGAGTAGACTTTATTTTCAAACATCTCCCGAGTTATAGTTCAAGCTTTGACTATAAGGTACACCTCATGTCAGAAAAAAATCGGTGCTCATGGAGAAAATTAAGACCATTAATATACCTGCACTGGCAATTCAAGCTTTGACTTTAAGGTAGATCGATCTTTTCCTTCCTCTCCATCCTCCAGAAGCTGTCATATAGAATATAACAAGTAGTAAGAAGATGCGAGAGTAATCTGTCAGGGAAGAAGCAAGTAATAAAGATGTCCTGCGTGGCTTTGTCATCCATTTTTATTTTCATTTTCATTTAGTTTTGTTTGAGTAGCTTGTCCAACAATCCATAAACAGGCTAAACAAATATGAAGCAAGGCTCCCCAATGGTCACAAAAATGAGATTGTGAAGAATGGTAGTTCAGTTTTTCCATTATTATCAAAGTTTCAGGTTAAGCACTAAACTGCCATGAATCAGCACTTGCCATTTCCTTGTCGTGTCTCCATAACAGCACATGAAAATTGAGCGACAATTTAGAGCTTTAAAGTATACCTGAGGGATACTACGCTTAAAAGTGCTAAATTTCCCCACGAAAGCATCCAATATGCGCCCCTACACATAAAATAACAATTAGCTATCGCTGTCCTTAATGGAAAAACTATCATGAAATTGCAAATGTGGGTAATTCTAACTCCAGAAAACCTCTTGACAAAGTAACGAACCCATAAAAGTCTTACCAACAAAATCCTTGCTTCATCCATGGATGGCAGATCAGTGCCTTTCTCAAATATTGGTTCCACCTAAAATCATATTTATGAATTAAATGTATGATTAAATTGCAAACGGAAACCAAACCAGTTCTCTGGCAGAGAAATAAAAGGGTAAATCAATCTTAGCACTTTCAACTGAGAAAAGCAAACTGTACCAGATTTAACATTAACCGTGCGCATGTGGTGTGGATGCTGAGAGATAACGAAGCATCATGCATATTACTTGAGAACAGGTAGATTATCCGTGACAGCTGCAGCAAAATAATAAAACAGAGTTGTGAGGAATTTAAGGAAAAATAGCACACTACAGCCCATCTTATAATAACTGCATTAATACTGATAGATTTGGCTATGATCAAATAAGATAGAATAACTATATGTAAACTGACATACAAGATAAAACATTGTTAGTTGCTATATCACTTAAGTTGAAAATAAAATAATCGGAATTCATAAAATACATGCACAACCAGGAGAAGTATTTTAAGCAACTAGTTGATACTTAATCCCATTATGTATGTTTTTTCATAGTGATATCTCACCAGTAAATCGCGTACAGCGGTACACATTGCAATTCCCAGATTCCCAAAGGATAACACTGGGTGAATCAGATAGCTAGCTTATATTTTTAACCATAGTGCCATTGATGGCTGTTTGACTAGATATGGTACTAGAACATTGTTCAAGTTAGAGATCAATGATCTGCATAAACAATGGGCCACGTGTAGCTAACCCTTCTATATCTCTTGTGTCACTCATTATGCGTGTTTCTAATATTGTTTACTTATCCTTCACAAGGTCATAGTTCATCCAAGTGTCTGTTAAATAGACATGATTTTTACTTCATTGATGTTATTTCCATTCAAGTGATTGCTGATTGCTATATTTGCATGCGGACACTTAACAGAAATTTAATCCATATGCTAAACCTAACAGAAAGATATTGAATTACAACATTAAATTTCCAGAAAAGTTCCAAACCTGCGACAATGAGAGGTCTGCTCGAACATGATGAACAATTTCCGCCAAAAGACTATATGCCAACGGCCTCAATGTCTCAAAACAAGCCCGGCCGACTCCCACAAGAACCCTATCATAATATAAAAAGTTATCAAAAGATGCGTTAGACATTATATCGAGTACAAAACGCTATCTAAAGAATACTATGTTGTTTATTATAAGCAGATTCTTTCTACAAATGTCCTGATCAGGGTCAGAACCAGGATTCCTTGACGCATAGTTTCACCTTTAATCGGATCTTTTCAAGTTTATTTTACACCTTTTATATCATGAAAGTTAAAACACTTTTTTTTGAATTCCTAGAAATAGGCAACATTCATCTTTTTAAAACACTCCCATCACCAAATTACATGTTCACCCATTATCAACATTACATTGAGCTATTGACATCCATTTGAGCATTCAAAATAGTTAACGGTAAGTCAAATTACTAAACTATGTGCCAAGTTAAAATTTGCAATCAGACAACAATTTATGCAAGCTCACTATGTTCATAAATTGATGTTACCTCTCTTCCAAGAGTGTATCAATCAGGGGAAATAAACCCCTTTTAAAATCCGTTCCAAGCACATGTTTCAATGCTATCAACAATTCCTGCACATAATAAGCAAATTATATACACCGGTTCACATACAATAGCGGAAATAGATACTAAGAATAAACAGATCCAGGGTCAAACCTTTCTAATGGAAACAGAGTCCGAACAAGTAACAAGCAGGTTCACAATGCTTTTACATATGCTTTCTTCATGTGGCCTAATATAATCAGCAAAGCTCTTCAAAAGGTAAGTCAGGAAAGAGACCGTCTGCAACAAGATCAGAACTCATATAAGTATACAAAATAACGTGAGAGGTCATTGGCTTAGGATTCTAAGTTTCTAACTTCATCAGCATGGTTATACACCATTGTTAGATTTTTGCGCAGCATGTATATCAAAAAATCTAATTGATCACTACTGCTGCCAAAAAATGTGGCATGCGGGCATCCTCAATAACGACACAAAATTTACTAGCAGATGAGGTCACGGCGCTTTATATATGATTAGAAAGGATGATACAAACAAAATCAAAATAAAGTACTACCTTAACTTGAGCCCCTTTTAGCTCAGTGAAGTGGGTCTTCAAATGTGGTGGAACTTTGTCAGGACCCGGGACTGAGATAGCAGCAACCATCAAAGGCAATAACTGAGGGATATTAGTCTGAACAAGCCGGTTATACAGCTGAAAGAGAAACATAACTACCAACGGACTTTCAGTTACAATCTTAAAGGACCTAGTACTCGGATTAAGTTGCCCAGCCCCAGCGCTTGAAGTAGTGGAAGACCCAACTTGATCTGAAATCTCCATCGGCTTAACATCTTCATTGCCAAGGGAAGGTAATGCCGACATCGATGACGGTGGTGGCATCGCTGGAGCCACAAGTGCCCCGCTTTCAAAGAAATGGCTAACCGTAAGTCTAAAATTCTGGTAAATTTTACACACGAAGTCAAGAAACGGCTGCACTTCGGTCTCTTGGGTCGGTCTGAAGTTCCTCAAAAGATCAAATATGATGCGAATGCAAATCAAACCATTCTCCTCGTTATCAGTCGTGAGAACATGCATTGCAACTTTTAAAAGCTCTTGAACAAACGGCCTTAGCACTTCACTGTGAGGAAGGCGGTTAAGGATTTCAATAATGATGTTCCGCAGCTTATGTTCAGGGTTGTCAGTAAACTGTGGCTTTGTTATGTGATATAGAATAACGGAAAACGGTCGAAAGTAACACTTCAAGAAATTTAAGTATTCCCCTGTGTGTGTTATCTCTAAACTATCCCGTACCTCCATTGCCATCTGAAGCCTGTTTTGTATTGCTGTCCCAAAAAAACAAAAACAAAAAAAAAACCATTAACCACTGACCAAAAAATACAAAACTTAAGAACCTCATCATCTGATCACAAAACACAATCATACAACTGTACCTATTTATCATCACAATAAATAATTCACATTTTTCCTATATCCTACTCTCTTACATATACATAGAATCCAAAACGAACGGCAAAAAAAAAGGAGAAATTAACAACACATACGTGCAACAAATTTCTAAAACTAACACCGGTGACATTAAATCCCTACCGCAACTTCATATCATTTCATTTTACATCTATTTAAAAAAAAGAAAAATTATAGCCTAAACTCAGTACTCTAAACTCATAAAACAAGTAGTTTATTCCGTTATTCGCTTACTATCCTATATAACAATTCAAAAACCTCCTAGTAAAGCTACAGTATTAAACACAATTCTGGTAAAAAAAAAATTATGACTATTTTAATCACTTGAAAAAACGATATCCGCGCTGTTCTAAATACATATCCGAAAGAATAAACAATAAAAGCATTTTAACAAAATCTACAAATAATCGCGCCATAACTCACTGTCACATTCCATATCATTTTGACACAGTCTTACTAATAAACAACACTATTAAACACATAATTCATCTTAAAATCTTCATTTTCGGCGAATCCTGCTTAAAATAACTATTTATAAAACCACACACATATAACTAATAACTAATTTTCATATAATTAACAATTAACAAACAATTAAAATAAATAAATAGAAAAAGATAGAGATAGAGAATCAATACGCAAATCAGGCTCCGTGAGATGTCGCGAATGCTGCTCGAAATTCTGAATAGGACTCATCTTTAATTATTTCTAGGGCACAATTCGTACTTCTATACTTTCACTAATAACTATACAAAATTAGGTTAAATTGAGGACTGAATTTGGGGGTTTTTTCAAGGGATTTGTTTGTTTATGTGATCATTTAATTAAGCAGCACAAGGCATGGCCCTTGTACTAGTACGAAGAAGTGAGTTTTGTTAACACGCATAAAACACACACTTGTGAGATTTATAGAAAGGGGGAGAGTGGGAGAGGTGGGGTTTTTTACTTTTTTATTTGGGGGAAGGTCCTTTTACTTTTGAGGTTTTTGTTGTTTGCATGCTATTGGTGAAGAGGATTGAGTGGTAGACAAGCCATTTTTTTCATTGGATGTGTAAAATACTTAACTATTGCTACTCAGTTTGGTTTGTAAAGTAACGAGTATATATGGGGTGTAGTAACCGGTCCCTACACATGGATTTGCCTTTTGATGTAATATACAATTCGACAAAGCAGACAGTACAAATGACGACAGCGGTAAAGTCAATACACTCTCCTTAGGGTCAGTATATCTTCACCCGTATATATGCCCTCTTTGTTGGGGGAATGAATTGTCGTTGCATGAAATATTTGTATTAATGTATGTATGTGTGTGTGTCATATATATATATATATATATATATATATATATATATATATATATATATATATATATATATACTAGACGAGTACCCGTGCATAGCAACGAAATTTTCTAGCGGCAAACAATTATAGTTGTGATATTGTGATAAGTGTTTAGTGTATAAGCTTTTGCATTCTTAACAAACCCAATTGTAACAACTGTTGTTCATTAAAAACCAATAAATAATAAAAGTAGCTTTACATTTGAATCCTTTAGCAAGCCTTGGTATTGACCTATGGGACACTTCATTAAACCAAAAGTAGCATTACAAATTTATTTATTAAACTCATTAATTCAATTATTTCTTTAATGCAATCTATGGGACACTTCAAAATAACGTTTCATCATATTGTTCAATTCCAAATAAGAAACTTATGCTTATATATACATTAACCTGAAGATTAACTCAAAACACATGTACATATCCAATGTTTTAAATACTCTGAAGTGACCCCAACCAAAATTATTAGTTTTCATGGACTTTTGCAATCTACAAAATCAGAACCATCAGCTTGTTTGACCCATTTGAAAACCATTTCTAACCCGTTGTATAGATTACATGTTTTGACCCGCTAAATAACCCACACGTCAACACCAGTAGATTAAATAGAAAACTCTTTAGCTTGAGTATCTATTTATTTACGGGTTCATGTACTTAAAAGCATCAATGTGTACTTACATACCTGAAGAGTAGAGCTAAACCCGAACACAAATGATGTTGCAGCGCTTTTAATGATATGTGTATCCTCGGAAAGCCTGTTGAGCAGCTCCCCTGTTCGTGTAACATCAAAGAAAGCTATTTCCAGCATTTATTTCTCCTTAATTCCTGCATATATATAAAACACACAAAATTTGTACAAATTATTTATAACTAACTTTGAGTTAAGATGAGTAACTTACAATTCTGTTAAGTAATGGTGTTCTTTCACCTCTAAAACCACCACCACCACCTCCATGACCATGATACTTTTTAAAAAGAACTTTGAGTTAGTAACTTACATTACTGTCTCATCCTTAGTACTCTTCCTTTTCTGCTCATTGTCCATATTAAAATTGTTGCTCATATTTCCTGCATTAAAAGGTGATTTTTCTAGAATAAGAAAAGAGATAAACTTCACCCAATTGATGAAAATTTATAAAAACATGAATAATCACATGGGCAGACACATGTTTATGATCCTGAAACCCGATATAACAGACTAACCAGTTTCCGCTTGCTGAGCATTTGACTCTATCCATTGCCTCACTGTCCTCACCCTCTTGCATTCATTTTTACAAAACGTTTGATCCCTTGAACCCTTATTCCTGTGAGGAAAACTCAATAATCGTCTGGTCAAGCAATAGTTACAACACATCGTTATATACTTTACATAATAGCTACAACAAACAACACATCTAAGTTACACAACCCGATCGAGCAGTACCTATGTAGGTAATGGAATTTTTAGGCATGTATATCCATTCGTGTCTGGAAAAAAACGCATCCATTAGTAGCAAGATAAGAACACTTTTGTTATCAACATGACCAAAATTTTTAATCGAACACTTAATGTGCATATGCATAAACAGTTCAAGACCAATACAAATTCGAATAAAAATAAAAAAGTCACAATCAAAGAACACGTAATTAATGGAATTCAAATAATATCGTAAAACCAACCTGATTGAGGAACGGTATTTGATTTCCTTTATAACAAAAAAGACGATTTCTCACCTGCATTTGAATTCAAAATCAATTTACACCCTAATGTTAAATTTCAAAATTTTTAATACCTAACTTGTGTTCAAAATTCTAGAACGACAAACTCAATAGTGGAGCCGGTAAAGATGCATAATTTGTTTATACCGGTTTATGAGCCAGCAATATCAAAACAAAAATAAATCTTTAATTCACAAGCTATATGAAAAAAATTGATAGCGAATGCAGAATCATAGATGATGATGATAGAGGTGTATTGTTTAAATGGAATCACGGATGCTTCCTCCGAAATTTTTGGTTTAAATCATTAAACTTTGTTTTCATTAATTACTGATTCAATACTTGCTAGAGATAAGTTTTGAATACTTTCCGTGTATTTCAAATTAAGATTTCTCTCTCATTTGACCATTTTTCAACATTTCACATTTCACTTTTTCACCTTTGACCATACACTCTTTATATGTAGTTAAGATATATATATATATATATATATATATATATATATATATATATATATATATATATATATATAGTGAGACTTTCATTTCAGAACCATCTTATCTGCGAGAACTGACAGAACCACCAAAAACATACATGCACGTCTTTTAAAATAAAATAAAAATACATGCAAATCATCAATAATCGTAAGTATCCACCTATGTTCTTCAATATCATCATGAACTCATCCTATTTTTTCACAAAAAACTTACACACGGCCGCAATATTGTCATTGCACGCCTTATAAGAACATACATGCACACCTTCAAAGAAAAATTCTGTATTTCCAATTTCTTATCAAATTTTTTAGAACAACCATGTTTTTTTAAAACATATATGTTGTTTTTAGAACATATGTGCAAAAATACAATTATTGAAGGCGTGCATGTATGTTTTTGGTGGTTCTGTCAGTTCTCGCAGATAAGATGGTTCTCGCAAGAAAGTGCCCCTATATATATATATATATATATATATATATATATATATATATATATATATATATATATATATATAATATTGGTTCTATAAAAAAACGCACTTTCGTAAAAAAGTGAGAAAATAATGCAAATCACCCTCTCCCCTTCCCTCTTTTTTTTTCCCAACTCAAAGGACTTATTTGTTACTTTCTTTATTTTTTAGGGTAAATTTTGTAAATTCATCCCCTTGTTTATTTATTTTCTTTTTATGTTTTAGTTGTTTCTTTATTTTTTTATTTTTTCCCTCTCAAGTCTTTGAGTGAGGTTTTTTTTCCCTTCACGTGTACACATAAGATTAATTGCAACACAGGCATTAAAACATTAATATCTGATCATTTTATGTTCAATTTTACCATTTGGCTCAACAAATTAGATATACGTGTACAATACAACATAAAGTCATTTCCATGGCTTTAAAAAAAGCACTATACTCGAAGAGACATTATTTGCAATATGTGAGACTGACATTGATATCTGTATGCTGAGATTAATGAGTCTGTACTCGAAGGATGATCCCTCAAACTACTGATCCGTGATATACAGGTGGACAACTGCCTCCAAAAAGTTTCAGACTTCTTCAGACGCTCCAAAATATTGATGAACTGAGAAGCTCCTTGCCATAATGCCATCAAGAAGTCTAGAGCATTCAGCAGTATTTTGGGATTACTGGCAACAACAAAAATCAACAAATTGTTAGGTAAAACATAAAATTTTGTATTACAGTTATTAAAAACTGTACCTTTCTATCAATTCTGCAGATTTTCCAATATACACCCTAAGAGCATCAAGCAGATTTTCTCCCTTAGGCCCCAAAGAGCCAAGACTAACGTCAGTTGTACTATCCTTTAAATCAACTATAGCTACAAGAAAGGCAGGCTGCACATTTGAACAGTTAGCACACAAAGTGATCAGAAGAATACAAGAAATGCAAACAAATATGCATATGTAGATCAAAAGGAAATGTACATAACATGAAACTGAAATCAGTAAGTGACACGCTGATCTTTATCATGATGAGAAGAAAAATAAAAGAGACCTGGTAATATGCTGCCGAAGCAAGCATCTTAAACGTGTTGACAACAAGATCTTCATCTGAAGGTGATTTATCACTTATGATCATTATGATAGAATTCCTAAAATCTGCAATCTGATAGCAAGCATGCATACAGCAGTTAAAATAGGTAGAAATAACCACGGACTGGAGAGAACTCTGAATGTTGTTTTACCTGCTTGTCATCCAGACCAAAATAAGCATTCCCAGACATGTATGGTTGTAAATCATCCGAATTCAAGAGTAGAATAGAGAGAGCACTTACAGCACCCAGTTGGATCTTCTGTCGAAGTAAATCATAAGAGTTAAAACTTCAAAATCAACAATAAAATAGTTGTTTTGATATCTTTTCATGTTCAGGTAACCAGTTGTCATCATGTTTACAAATTCTACCTATATAAAGGCAACAAGCCCAGGTCTATATATGTGAGGCTTCTTCACACCACCGGTTGTTGGAGCAGACTTACGAGCAGCCTATTAAAACCACAAAATTATACTAGTTAAAAAAGTGTTTCAGAGCACAAGCCAACAAAATAAGAACAAATATAATCAAAGTGATCGCCATTCAATTCGGGTTATGTTTTAATCTCCAAAACGGGTAAACATACAAACAGATGCATTAAACGTACAAACAGATGCCCAAACATATGCATTAAACAGATGCATTAAATATACTCACTGATGCCCTAATATGTCCATAGATGCATTAAATATAGTTACTGATGCAAATTTAAATTTACTGGTCCAAAAGCCGCAAAGTAGAATCCAGGCAGCTTGCTAATACACAGTTGCCTCTTATGTCCGCTGCTAATGACTGCATATTTCTCTCAAATATATATGCTGTCAAGTCACTACAACAAAAGTGGCTTTTTAGGACCCTTTGTGTGGGACGCTATGATAATGGAGTCCTAAAAAACTGTTTAATAGGACATATGAGCATTTAGGGTCCTTTTTAAATATTTGCTACTTAGGCAATGTCCTAAAAAGTTATATAATAGGATGGTCGATGATTTGGGGTCCTATTATCATATACCTTAATAGGACGCTTAAAATATGGATCCTAATAAATTACTTTATAAGACATTTAGTTGTTGGTGTACCATTATGTGATAGTGTAATACGACACTTGATCACTAGATGTCCTATTATCATATACCTTAATAGGACGCTTAAAATATGGATCCTAATAAATTACTTTATAAGACATTTAGTTGTTGGTGTCCCATTATGTGATAGTGTAATACGACACTTGATCACTAGATGTCCTATTATGACATAACCTTAATAGGACGCTTAAAATATGGATCCTAATAAATTACTTTATAAGACATTTAGTTGTTGGTGTCCCATTATGTGATAGTGTAATACGACACTTGATCACTAGATGTCCTATTATGACATAACCTTAATAGGACGCTTAAAATATGGATCCTAATAAATTACTTTATAAGACATTTAGTTGTTGGTGTCCCATTATGTGATAGTGTAATACGACACTTGATCACTAGATGTCCTATTATGACATAACCTAATAAGACATAATAGGACACTTGAGTTTTGAGTCATAAGACATCAGTTAGTTAAAACGCTTATTCACAAAAAGTTTTATTATAGCAAAATTTAATAGGACCTTTGACACGTGGGTATTATAACGTTAACCTTTATAGGACGCTTATGTACAATGGTTTTATTATTGTACACCATAATAGGACATTTCATTTTTGAGTCATATAACATCATTTTTTAAAAACGATTATTTGCAAAAGTTTTATTATAACAAAACTTAATAGGACCCTTAAAGGATGCATATTCATTATGGTTTTATTACAATACACCATAATAGGACACTTGATACATAAGTCATAAAACATTAATTATTTAGAACGCTTATTCGCAAATGTATTATTAAAACATAAGTTAATATGACAGTTGATACTTGGGTACCATAGATTGATACTTGGGTACCATAGATTGATACACCTGTGTCTTTTAACATTAACCTTTATAGTACGCTTATTTGTTGTGATTTTATTATCATACGCCATAATAGAACACTCCTTATTATGTGATAGTGTAATACGACATTGCATCTGGTGCAAGAACGTATGATGTGCAATACATATGACTTACTTAGGTGTGTACTACAAACTCATACACTTAAAAAATTGGTTTATACATTTTACACGTTTTCGCCGTATTTACACATTTTCGTGTAAGAACGTATGATGTGCAATACATATGACTTACTTAGGTGTGTACTATAAACTCATAACACGAAAACGTGTAAATAGCACCAAAAAAAGCCACTTTTCTTACGGGGGTACTAAAAATACGGATGAAAACGTGTAAAAACGGACGAAAACGTCTAAATACCGGCGAAAACGTGTAAATACGGACGAAAACGTGTAAATACGGAAAAAAAACGTGTAAATACGTACGAAAACGTGTAAATACGGACGAAAACGTGTAAATACGGACGAAAAAACGTGTAAAAACGGACGAAAACGTGTAAATACGGAGAAAACGTGTAAATACAGATGAAAACGTGTAAAAACGGATGAAAACATGTAAATACGGATGAAAACGTGTAAATACGGACGAAAACGTGTAAATACGGACGAAAACATGTAAATACTGACGAAAACGTGTAAATCGGACGAAAACCTATAAATATGGACGAAAACGTGTAAATACGGACGAAAACGTGTTAAAATACGGAAAACGTGTAAATACGGACGAAAACGTGTAAATACTGAGAAAAACGTGTAAAAATGGACGAAAACGTGTAAATACGGACGATAATGTGTAAATATGGATGAAAACGTGTAAATACGGACGAAAACGTGTAAATACGGATGAAAACGTGTAAAAACGGACGAAAACGTGTAAATACATACGAAAACGTGTAAAAACGGATGAAAACGTGTAAATACGGACGATAACGTGTAAATACGGATGAAAACGTGTAAAAACGGACGAAAACGTGTAAATACGGATGAAAACGTGTAAAAACCGACGAAAACGTGTAAATACATACGAAAACGTGTAAAAACGGATGAAAACGTGTAAATACGGACGATAACGTGTAAATACGGATGAAAACTTGTAAAAACGGACGAAAACGTGTAAATACGGACGAAAACGTGTAAATACATACGAAAACGTGTAAAAAACGGATGAAAACGTGTAAATACGGACGATAACGTGTAAATACGGACGAAAACGTGTAAATACTGAGAAAAACGTGTAAAAAATGGACGGAAAACGTGTAAATACGGATGAAAACGTGTAAATACGGACGAAAACGTGTAAATACGGATGAAAAAGTGTAAAAACCGACGAAAACGTGTAAATACATACGAAAACGTGTAAAAACGGATGAAAACGTGTAAATACGGACGATAACGTGTAAATACGGATGAAAACGTGTAAAAACGGACGAAAACGTGTAAATACGGATGAAAACGTGTAAAAACGACGAAAACGTGTAAATACATACGAAAACGTGTAAAAACGGATGAAAACGTGTAAATACGGACGATAACGTGTAAATACGGATGAAAACGTGTAATAAACGGACGAAAACGTGTAAATACGGACGAAAACGTGTAAATACGGACGAAAACGTGTAAATACATACGAAAACGTGTAAATAAACTCGGATGAAAACGTGTAAAAACCGACGAAAACGTGTAAATACATACGAAAACGTGTAAAAACGGATGAAAACGTGTAAATACGGACGATAACGTGTAAATACGGATGAAAACGTGTAAAAACGGACGAAAACGTGTAAATACGGACGAAAACGTGTAAATACTGACGAAAACGTGTAAATCCGGACGAAAACCTGTAAATATGGACGAAAACGTGTAAATACGGACGAAAACGTGTTAAAACGGACGAAAACGTGTAAAAACGGACGAAAACGTGTAAATACGGACGAAAACATGTAAATACTGAGAAAAACGTGTAAAAATGGACGAAAACGTGTAAATACGGACGATAATGTGTAAATACGGATGAAAACGTGTAAATACGGACGAAAACGTGTAAATACGGATGAAAACGTGTAAAAACCGACGAAAACGTGTAAATACATACGAAAACGTGTAAAAACGGATGAAAACGTGTAAATACGGACGATAACGTGTAAATACGGATGAAAACGTGTAAAAACGGACGAAAACGTGTAAATACGGATGAAAACGTGTAAAAACCGACGAAAACGTGTAAATACATACGAAAACGTGTAAAAACGGATGAAAACGTGTAAATACGGACGATAACGTGTAAATACGGATGAAAACTTGTAAAAACGGACGAAAACGTGTAAATACGGACGAAAACGTGTAAATACATACGAAAACGTGTAAAAACGGATGAAAACGTGTAAATACGGACGATAACGTGTAAATACGGACGAAAACGTGTAAATACTTAGAAAAAACGTGTAAAAATGGACGAAAACGTGTAAATACGGATGAAAACGTGTAAATACGGACGAAAACGTGTAAATACGGATGAAAACGTGTAAATACGGACGAAAACGTGTAAATACATACGAAAACGTGTAAAAACGGATGAAAACGTGTAAATACGGACGAAAATGTGTAAATACTGAGAAAAAAGTGTAAAAACGGACGAAAACGTGTAAAAACGGACGAAAACGTGTAAGTACGGACGAAAATGTGTAAAAACGGACGAAAACGTGTAAATACGAACGAAAACGTGTAAATACGGACGAAACTGAAATACTGCAAATGTAAATACTGACGAAAACGTGTAAAAAGGGACGAAAACGTGTAAATACGTAGAAAACGTGTAAAAACGGACGAAAACGTGTAAATACGACGAAAACGTGTAAATAACGTGAAAAACGTGTAAACAACGGACGAAAACGTGTAAATACTGACAAAAAATGGTAAAAACGGACGAAAACGTGTAAAAACGACGAAAACGTGTAAGTACGACGAAAATGTGTAAAAACGACGAAAACGTGTAATACGAACGAAAACGTGTAAATACGGACGAAAACGTGTAAATACTGACAAAAACGTGTAAATACGTATGAAAACGTGTAAAAACGGACGAAAACGTGTAAATACGACGAAAACGTGTAAATACTGACGAAAACGTGTAAATCCGGACGAAAACCTGTAAATATGGACGAAAACGTGTAAATACGGACGAAAACGTGTTAAAACGGACGAAAACGTGTAAAAACGGACGAAAACGTGTAAATACGGACGAAAACGTGTAAAAACGGACGAAATAATTTGGTTAAGACCATATGTCGATCCGGTTAATCAATCCGGTGGGTCTGGGGTAGTAAAAGAAGTAACTCCACGTCGTCCTGATCCGGTTAATCAACCTGGTGGATCTGGGGTTACTCCACCTCGTCCTGATCCGGTTAATCAACCTGGTAATGACGAGGAAAAGAATGAGGATGAACAGACGAAGGACTTTGACATGGACAAGGATGATGAGACAAAAAAGATGTTTATTGATGAGGAAGAGATCAATAAAGCTGCTGTAGAGCTGGAATTGGAAAAGGAGAGGGAGGAAGAAGAAAGGCTGGCTGAGGAAAAGGAAGACGACCGTCATATTCAAACACCACCAACCACTCCTCCACATTCTCCACCAATTGTCCATGAATCACCTCTAGTGTCTCAACAAGCAAGAAAACAAAGAAGATAACTAGGCTCAAAAGGGATGATCTAATCTCCTAAGCGTCTGAAAGGGTGAAAAAGTCCGCAAAGCTGGAACGTACCAAGAAAGCTAGTGTAACAACCGACAAGTTTCCAAAATTTGTTCTACGAGCCAAAATAACTATTTTGATATTCCTTAGCTTTTAAAACTCTTTGAACTTGTTTTGGATTGAATAACAATGGATATCTTGTTGAAACTTGAGAGTTATTCATTTATCGAGCCAACATAACCTAAAACACGCGAAACGAATCGAATTTGCCAAATAAATTAATTTCGATAAAGTTATGCATATTTATACTCGTTCTTATCAGAAAAATTATTTCGGGAATAATGAAGCAAGTTTCATAATTTTTCGAGTCTGTTTGGTACGTCGAATGGGTCCCACATTGTTTATGCCAAAAGTTTTACCCAGTTGGCAGTTTATACCCCCGCCCAAAATTTACCCCCCGCCCCCATACTATGATTTGGCCAGGTTTAGTCCCTCACAGGGTATAAAAGGCGAAATTTTTTTATATTTTATTCATTTTTACACACTCTCACACACATCTCTCTCACCCCTCCCCCACCTCCGTCCGGCCACAATTCTGGCAGCCACCGTCGATGGAAAATTTTCCGGCGAAACCCAAACCTATACCATTCGATAGATCAAGCAACGGAGACCCTTTCTGGAGAGTATGAGACCAAGAGGAGCTCGTTTGATCATGTTTTGAAGCCACCACATCCGCACACCACCATCACCACCACTCGCCACCACCCTTTCTGGAGAGTATGAGACCAAGAGGAGCTCGATAGATCAAGCAACGGAGACCCTTTCTGGAGATGTTGAAGCAGAAGAGGTTTTGAAGATAAGATCTTTTTCATTAAAGTTTGAGCACACTGTATGTGATTTTTTTTTTTTTTTTTTTTTTTTTTTTTTTTTTTTTTTTTTTTTAATATATTTCCTGCTCCACAATTACACATAAAAGGATTTTATCGCTGCATCTCAGGTTTTGAAGATAAGAGGTTTGGTGTTATCAGGGGGATGAAGGAGGTGATGTTGTTGCAGTTGTTAGAGAGAGGGAGAGAATATAATGTGGTGATGGGGGATACGGTTTTTGGATTTTATGTAGATTTTGGATAAGATTTTTTGGATATGTGCGGTATGTGCTGTAACACCCAGTAAATTTCCTAAATTTATTTTACGAGTCGAAATATTTATTTCTGATTTCACTTAAGCTCTCAAACTTTTCTGAAACTCTTTGAACTTGTTTAGGATTGAAATAAAGTGGATATCTTGTTGAAACGTAAGCGTTATTCATTATCGAGCCAGCACAACTTAAAACACGTGAAACGAATCGAATTTGACAAACAAATTAATTTTGAGAAAGTCTAAGGTGTAACACCCGGTAATTTTTTCAAACTATTTTACTAGTCAAATATTTATGTTTGCATCACCTTAACAGTTGAACCTTTTTTGAACTTATTTTAAGCTAGAAATGTGAACCTTGGTCCCTTATTACGTCAGCACAACCTAAAAAACGTGAAACGAATTGAATTTGTCAAATAAATTGATTTCGGTAAAGCTATGCATATTTATACTCGTTTTTATCGGAAAAATTATTTCGGAAACAATGGCGCAAGTTTCATAATTTTTTGAGTCCGTTTGATACCTCGAATGGGCCCCACAGTGAAGAAAGCAAAAGTTTAACCCAAATGACAGTTTCTACCCCCACCCAATATTTACCCCGCGCCCCCTAAACTTTCATTTGTCCAGGATCAGCCCCTGAAGGGGTATAAAAGGCCATTTTTTTTTATTTTATTACATTTTAACACACACTAACATAATATCCTCTCCCATCTCTCTCATCACCTCCGGCCAAAACTTCCGGCAGCCACAGTCACCGCCAGCGACCACCGTGGCCGGAATATTTTCCGGCTAACCCAATCTTTACACCAAACAATAGATCAAGAAGTCCTTGTTCGATCTGGAAAGTGTGAGCTTTACCCGAGCAGTCTAGCACCACCAATGCCACCACCACCACCGCTGTCAGCCGCCACTTCTGCCGAGGCTTTTCCCCCTCCTTCTCTCTTATTCTAGGTAACCCACGCGCTCTATTACTCATTCTTTTTATTTAATTTGAAACCCTAATTTCGTATATAATTTTTATTTAATAAAACATGATAAAACCATTAGATCTAAACATAAATCGTGTGGATCTAAATTTTTACGCCATAAAAACCTTGACTCAGTCCGAGTCAGGTTGACTCAGTTGAGTCGATTTTTTTTTTTTTTTTTTAATTTTATTGATTCGTACGATTCTGATGTAATATGCATATGTGTAGCGTTGGAATCAGAGTTGTTGTAACGAGTTGAGACCGAGTTGGTACAGGTGGTTGAAGCCGAGGGGCCTTGTGCTCGTATGAAGCTTAACCAGAAAAAAAGATGTACTCTTAAACCGAATCCTGGTCCTAGAGTTAATATTTCACTAAACTCATAGCAATCAATGAAAAATGAAGTTGTGTATAGGTTCTTCGCAATACCTATGTTTCCACGTAGACTTAATAGAACTGGCTGGCACCTGATGCTTTTACATTTATGCAATATCAATAGTTGTTATATTACTGCATTGCTATATTTTAAGTATGTCAAAGCTCAAAAGTGAATGCTTAATATTTTGTAATGCAGCTCCAATGTTTGGAAGAAATAGCTGAGACATTGAGGGAGAGAGGCTCAAAGTTTTATAAAGGCTTGATGAACTCAAATAAGTACATTTTATTACTATCATTTATCCTATTAATTTGACTTGTTTTACTATATTATGTATGAGGATTGATACTTAATTGTTTACTTTTGTAATTCTCAGGTAAAAACAAGCATTTGGTGAAACTTAGCGATTATGGACTAATAATGGAGCAAAACGTGCATAAAGTGGAAGTCTACTGACATGGACAAGATCAAGTCAATTCTGCTCCAGATGCGCCGCATCTTACTCTCGACATGCGCCGCATCTCTATCAAGATATCACCAGATACGATCCAAGATACAAGAGGACATGCGCCGCATCTAATCAAGAGTTACGCCGCATCTTCTGGCGGTGTACGAATATTCCTGAATATTATAATCTTGGACCCCACGCGAAGTTAAGTACATACGCCGCATCTACTTAAGTAGATGCGCCGCATCTTCCCTCAGACAGAAACTATAAATACCCCGTAGACCAGACGAATTAAAGAGTTCGAAACCCTAAAACCGAAGTTCGGACAGCAGAGCAAAAGGACGAATTCAGTCAAGGAGGCAGCACAAGACACACCCAAATCGAAGATACAAGAGCTGTAAGAAGGTGCTGCATGTATTTAATTCATTAAGTAGTTTTGTTTTATTGTGTTAGCAAACTTTAATTCATCAGGATTGGTGGCTTGTGTAATGTGACAACGAAAGATTGCACTCCCTTTAATACTTGCTTTCCCATCAATTAAAGTTTATATGTTGATGTCTTTGGTTACTACTTATTAGTGCATTGATAACCTCTGTGTTTATTAGTGGCTTGCGGGCATCCGACTGCGGGACAAGATGTGGCTCCCACGGTTGTTTCTAAATTGATCACTTAGGAATAACTTTTAGACATAAGTAATCATTAAGGGTTTACTCGCCGATGAGAATAGGACCAACGAGAAAGGGTTAATTACATACACTTCATATAAAGCTATCAATAAAACAAGTGACAATCTACTTAATCATAAGGACAGCCCTCTTATTGTCTCGAGTATCTATCTGTGTACGTGTGTGCTACTTGCTGATTCGTGCCTATTGGTTTATTTTATCATTTACTTGCAAACAAACTGTGCCAGTCTCTCAGGCTGAAACCCCCTTGCGTTAGGATATTAAAATACTGATTAGAATAACTAGATAATACGTTCCACTCTTAGTGATCGACACTCTACTTACCATTATCTTCATACTGACCGGGTACACTGCTCGTTAAGTGTGTGTGTTATTGATAAGTCGGCTAAATATAAATTTAAAACTTGAGTAGGCATTAAAACTGCTAAACCGCAACGACACATCACGCGCATCAAGTTTTTGGCGCCGCTGCCGGGGAGTGAATTGTTATTATCTGTTAATTTGATTAGTATTTTAATTAGGTTTTTCTTTTTATTAGATTAATTGCATCATTGTACTATTTTGCATAATTGTTGTATTGTGTGCTATTTGTTTTCTTTTATTTTTGCTTTTATTTGTTTTTGTTCGTGTGTTTTATTTTTGTTTTATTTTTCGTTTTTTGTGTGTTCTGCTATCGTTGTACTGTGCTAAATCAAACGATACGGCGCATCTGATCTCTCAGATACGGCGTATTGCGTTCAATTTTTTTATATACAACGCGTTTAATTAATTCGATACGACGCATCTTTTCCCCAAGATACGGCGTATCTGTTTTTAATAAGAAAATTTTTCTAAGCGATAAAGTAATACGACGCATCTGCTTTTGCAGATACGGCGTATCTGTTTTTGATAAAATTTTTTTTTTAAAACGTTAACGCCATACGACGCATCTTCTTTTGAAGATACGGCGTATCTATTATTTTAATTAAAAACAGTTTGCGAATTATTAAACAGATACGGCGTATCGATCTCTGTCGATACGGCGCATTTTACTGAATCAAAAATCTTTTATTTTTAAACGTAACGAAAATACGGCGCATTAACTTTCGTTAATACGACGCATTTAATTTTAATTGGATAAGTTGATTTTTGATTAATTAATTCGATACGGCGCATTCTTAAATTCTAAAGCGGCGTATCTATTTTCTGAATAAAGTCTGATTAAATTTTAACGATTATAAGATACGGCGTATCCAACTTTTTGGATACGGCGCATCGTCTGCAGATATCAGTAACTTTAATTTTTCGTATTCCGTTTTCGTTATTAATTATCTGATATATTACTTTCTCGAGCATACCCTACTGATGCTTTTGTGATTGATTTCAGGAAGTGCATGACCAGGAGTTCTACGAGGAACTTGATTCAACCTTTTGAAGATCCTGAACGAGCCCTGCATTCGCTTAAGAGGCTTTTCAACACAAGAAGCTTTGATCTTTCAAGTTCACTCGAGCTTGATTACTTTTCTGAAGAAAAAGAGGAAGTTGAAACAGGAACAATGGGCGAAAACACTACTATGGAGGAATACATGAACAATACCCGTGCTGATTACACTTCAGGAGTTGCTAGACCAAAGTTTGATGACAAGTCAAAATTTGAGTTGAAGGGACAATTTCTCAAAGAGCTCAGAGAGAATGCTTTCAGTGGGGCGGAACAAGAGGATGCTAATGAGCATGTCGAAAAGGTCCTGGAGATTGCAGATTTGTTTACTACAGAAAGTGTCAATACCGATCAACTCATGCTAAGAATCTTCCCAATCTCACTAAAAGGAGCTGCTAACAAGTGGCTAAGGAATGAACCTGCTAGTTCAATCACTACGTGGGAAGGTTTGAAGAGCAAATTCCTGAAGAGATATTGTCCACCTGCTAAGACTGCTAAGAAGATGGAGGCTATCAATAGTTTCAAGCAAGAGCCTGATGAAACCCTTTATCAAGCTTGGGAACGATTTAAAGATTTATTGATAAAATGTCCTCAACACTATCTAACCCCTATGCAGGAAATAATATTGTTTTATCAGGGATTGGACGTGCCTACAAGACAGATTTTGGATGCTAAGGGAGCTGTACCTCAGATGAGTGCAACTAATGCTAGGAAGGCGATCCAAGAAGCTGCTGATCATTCTCAGAAATGGAACGATGGGACCTCTACTAGATCTAAGAGCAGCACTAATTTTGACGGGATTGCTGCTATTCAAGCTCAATTGGATAAAATTAGTAGAGAGATGAAGAAGCGAGATGAAAGAGCGTATGCTGCCCAAGTTGGATGTGAAAAGTGCGAAGGACCTCACTACACTAAAGATTGCCCGAACAAGAATGAAAGTGAGACATTTGAAGAAGCTTATTACACCCAATTTGGACAACCGTTCCGACCTTCAGCAAGATTTAGGGAAGCTAGTCCGGGATTCTATCAAAAGAACAACTTCAATCCCGCTTATCAAGAGAGGAGGCAGACTTTAGACGATACTTTAAAGCAAATTATGGCCGATGCTGCTAAAAGACATGAAGAGAATACTGCTATGATCAAGGAAATTCGAGCTTCAACGGACACTACTACAAGAAATCAAGGAGCTTCGATCAAAGCATTGGAACAACAAATTGGTCAAATGAGCAAAGTTCTTCAAGAAAGGGGATATGGAAGTTTACCGAGCTCAACTGAAACCAACCCAAGGGATCATGTCAAGGCCATAAGCACCACCGAAGAAGTCACTCCTAATATACCTAGAAGGTCGATGAATGGTAATGATGGTGCAAGACCCGAATTTTTCTTTAACTCTTCAATCAGCTTAAGGAGACTACTAAAAGAGAAGACAAAAATTGAAGAGGAGATCAAGGCAACAATGAAAGAAGAGAGCCCTGCAACCGATTCAAATGCCTTGCCTCATAAAGAAAAAGACCCAGGAAGTTTTACTCTACCTTGTTCTATTAATAATATATCCTTCAATAATGTGTTGGCTGACTTAGGAGCTAGTGTTAGTGTTATGCCTCTTAAGACATTCGCTACCCTAGGACTAGGAAAATTAGCACCAACTAAATTACTTATTGAATTGGCTGATAAAACAGTAAAACGACCTGAAGGGATTGCTAATAATGTGCTAGTTAAGATTGAGCAGTTTATTTTTCCCGTAGACTTTATTATACTAGACATGCCCGAGGATGTTAAGATCCCTTTAATCCTCGGAAGACCTTTCTTGTCTACTGCCCATGCTAAGATTGATGTGTTTAAGAGAAAAATTTCATTAAGGGTAGGGAATAATAAACTAGTCTATAAGTGCCAAGATCCGGTTAAAAGCATAATTAGAGGTGTTTATGTGCTAGGATTAAGAGAGCGTATGGACCTCGATCTTGAAGCTAGACTTATGGGAGAAACATTGATTCAAAACAACTCAACTAATCCTAATCATGAAGACTTTGAGGAATTCATTGACCTTAATGTACCTACGGAACTTAGACGAGATATTGTTAGTGATTCTGATGATGAGTGGTATGATTGTGTAGTAATTAATAAACGTAGGAGAGTAGTTGAGAAAACGAATTTGAACAATGATGTGTTTATTGAACTACCACCCCACCTTGCTTATCTGTGCCTATATGATAATAAGAATTTCCCGTCTATCATTTTGTCATCTCTGCCCGTAAGGGACAGGACTTTGTTTATACAGATATTGAAGAAGAACGGCGTGGAAATTAAGGACGAGCAAGGAGTGTTCAATATTACTAAATTGGCGATGAAGGAGCGTGATGTTTCCGACTCCTTCAATGATCGATACTAATGAGCTGAACGTGAGTCTAACTTGAAGACTCTGGAATAAAGACAAGTGCTTACCGGGAGACAACCCGGATTTATCTTTTATTATTCTGTTTTCTGTGTCGAGTCAGTCCAGGCCGCACGAAGATACGGCGCATCTCAGTCCTGAGATGCGACGCATCCTCTGCAATGGTCATATCTTATTTTATTTTTTCTGCATTTTTATTTTTCGACTTTAAAACTTTTTATCAGTTTATTTTAATGCGGCGCATCCCTGGTTAAGGATGCGGCGCATCTTTATTCTGATCCGTATTTATTCCAGGCTCGATACGGCGTATCTTCTTCAATAAGATACGGCGCATCGACTGACCTGATGATTTTCAGTTTTAATTTTTAAGTTTTATTTTTCCTAACTACTAATGTGTTATGCAAGTTGAACCTTTCTTATCTTAGGTGTGTTTTAAAGTGTTGGTGGTATTATAGTTTCCTGGATTTCCTGTGGATACATCAAGTATGAAGTTTTAACGTTCTAATCCACAAGAAAGATGATTTTTGCTCTTACACTAATGGAGGATCATACCGAGCAAATCTCAGGGGAGTTTTTCCGTTCTAATTCTTTTATTTCCAGTTTTTAACCTTTTATACAAACAACGAGGACGTTGTTTAACTTAAGTGGGGGGATAGGAGAATTAGAACACTTAACAATTACTTGTCCTACTTTTTCAAAAATTATGCTTAAAATGTGCTTAATATATCAAACTTAAAAATTTTTTAGCATGTTTTTGTTTAAGATCTAAGTTACATAACTGCACACATGACGTTATTTTCAAAAATTGTGATTTTTCCAAAATTCACAAATCTATGAGTGTGCCGGTGACTTGTAAACTTTAGAACTTGGCTTGTATACTATTCGAGACCACCATAATGAGTATTATTTATATAATTGGAATGACTTGTCTAACTTGGTAAAATTCTAGGATTACACCAAATAGCCTTTATATGTTATGTGTTATTAGCTAACTACACTGGTTAGTTAACCCCCGTATAAAACCCTTTTGTTACTCTCATTTTTAGAGTAAGATACCCCTAGAAAAACCCTCAGAGCCATTCCTTTCATTTCTTACACCTATGTTTAAAATGTTTCGTTACACCCTTACACCTTAGCCTACCCTGTAGATTAGAATCCGTGGTTGGTTAATTGCTATAGGCAGAGTGTGTTTCCTTACATTACCTGTGTTCGCGTGCGTAATTCATTATCTTTGGTTAGGTAGGGAAATTGCACAATGCAAATTGGAGTGAAAGTAAATATTGTATATTTTTGAGTTTATTTTTCGTGTGTTTACTACTTTCACTATTACCGTTATTTCTGAAAGTATGAAAAGTATGAAAAAAATTATCCGGAAAGAAAGTTGTAGTGATGTGGTGAAATTTTACACATATATGTTGATTTCAAAAAAAAAAAAAAAAAAAAAAAAAAAAAAAAAAAAAAAAAAATCGAAAAAATGAGAAAAGAAAAAGAAAGAAAAAAGAGTTGGATGTTTATTTTAAGCCAACGATGTAGAGTTATGTAAGTGGTCGATATCACCACTATTTGTTATACTATATTTATGGATTGAATGGGAATTGGCAGTTATGGGAATGCCGATTAAGGTTTATTCTTTGATTAAGATTTTGTTGAGTATAATTCGTGTCTACCAAAAGCGTGTGTTTCAAGTGTTAAAGCGTGAGTTATTCAATGATATGAGTCTTATTCATGGGATGGTTGGGATAGTGATTAACCACACTTAGGATTTTAATTTATTTGTTTTGTTTTGTTTATTTTTATTTTTACACCAATTTATATCCCAAATATTATCCATACCCTGTATTGTTCTTTATCCAACCGAACCTTTGATTTATTGAGATTAGGGATTTGAGCAATCTTAAGTATCGTAGTCGTGGATTCGGCTATGTATTTATGATTTTGTCGCCCTTTTTGATATATTATTATTGGTGAAGTTTGGACCTATCTTTAGCCTATTCGAGTTAAGGATTTGAGCAATTGCAAGTATCGTGTTCGTGGATTCGATCATGTATTTGTGATTTTGTCGCCTTTTCTGGAATTTGAGATCGATAGTGTAAAAAAAGAATAATTAACCCTTTAGCCTAAAAACCCTTTTTACCGCTTTAGACTTGTTATTCCTTAGCTTTAGTGGTGGAGATGTGTATACTTGCCAAGCTTATGATAGAATATTCGTCGCGACTGGACAGTTAAACGATTAGATTTGCTTTTATCGACTTATTTTATTTTACTTCTAATTCGTTAAGTGTTTAGTTGTGTGATTATGAAATAAACGAATACATGCTTAAATATAAAAATAAATCCTAACATCTTTTAGGATACATTTTCATAAATGAAATTCTAAGGTTTACTTGGGGACAAGTAAAGTTCAAGTGGGGGGATATTTGATGAACTCAAATAAGTACATTTTATTACTATCATTTATCCTATTAATTTGACTTGTTTTACTATATTATGTATGAGGATTGATACTTAATTGTTTACTTTTGTAATTCTCAGGTAAAAACAAGCATTTGGTGAAACTTAGCGATTATGGACTAATAATGGAGCAAAACGTGCATAAAGTGGAAGTCTACTGACATGGACAAGATCAAGTCAATTCTGCTCCAGATGCGCCGCATCTTACTCTCGACATGCGCCGCATCTCTATCAAGATATCACCAGATACGATCCAAGATACAAGAGGACATGCGCCGCATCTAATCAAGAGTTACGCCGCATCTTCTGGCGGTGTACGAATATTCCTGAATATTATAATCTTGGACCCCACGCGAAGTTAAGTACATACGCCGCATCTACTTAAGTAGATGCGCCGCATCTTCCCTCAGACAGAAACTATAAATACCCCGTAGACCAGACGAATTAAAGAGTTCGAAACCCTAAAACCGAAGTTCGGACAGCAGAGCAAAAGGACGAATTCAGTCAAGGAGGCAGCACAAGACACACCCAAATCGAAGATACAAGAGCTGTAAGAAGGTGCTGCATGTATTTAATTCATTAAGTAGTTTTGTTTTATTGTGTTAGCAAACTTTAATTCATCAGGATTGGTGGCTTGTGTAATGTGACAACGAAAGATTGCACTCCCTTTAATACTTGCTTTCCCATCAATTAAAGTTTATATGTTGATGTCTTTGGTTACTACTTATTAGTGCATTGATAACCTCTGTGTTTATTAGTGGCTTGCGGGCATCCGACTGCGGGACAAGATGTGGCTCCCACGGTTGTTTCTAAATTGATCACTTAGGAATAACTTTTAGACATAAGTAATCATTAAGGGTTTACTCGCCGATGAGAATAGGACCAACGAGAAAGGGTTAATTACATACACTTCATATAAAGCTATCAATAAAACAAGTGACAATCTACTTAATCATAAGGACAGCCCTCTTATTGTCTCGAGTATCTATCTGTGTACGTGTGTGCTACTTGCTGATTCGTGCCTATTGGTTTATTTTATCATTTACTTGCAAACAAACTGTGCCAGTCTCTCAGGCTGAAACCCCCTTGCGTTAGGATATTAAAATACTGATTAGAATAACTAGATAATACGTTCCACTCTTAGTGATCGACACTCTACTTACCATTATCTTCATACTGACCGGGTACACTGCTCGTTAAGTGTGTGTGTTATTGATAAGTCGGCTAAATATAAATTTAAAACTTGAGTAGGCATTAAAACTGCTAAACCGCAACGACACATCACGCGCATCAAGGCTGTCGAAAGTATACGTAAGCATCATTTATCTCATCTTTCTGCGCTAGAAGTATATTTTCTGGGCTTGTGAATGATAGTTACCTAGTTTCTTCTTTGCATTGTACAGAGAAGGTATAGGAGAAGCATATGATAGGGATATCGCCTTTTCAAGTTCCCTTGAAAATTTTGGTTCAGGGCCCGATCCCATTTCTTTGGCATTTGGAGGTAAAATAACTTTATTTTATATTATAAAAAATGTTTAAATTCGGTTAGTGATGTTACCATATGTTTCTTTTTTTGTTCTCAGGCCCTGATATGATCAAATTTGCACATGTTTTGAAAGAATTAGGGACATATAAAGAAAATCTTCGAACTCAGGTCTCAACTTTCTTGTTTATGTGAATACTACTCAAACACAAACCTACAAGTTCATAACGAGATCATCAAATTTAGTTCTGAATTTGTCGTTTTCAGATTGAGCATACACTTAGTGATAGGTTACTACGTTTTGGCAATGTTGAGCTGCAAGATATCAAGGTTCCGTAGTTTACTACTTTTTTAAAATTATTTACTACTTGTAAGTTTTATTGTTATTGATGCCACCACCAAAATATGTTATATTTATATTTTTTGTATGATGCAGGAAGCTAGGAAGCCTTTTGACAAAGCTGATGCTGTTTATAGCCAGGTAGCTATAGATATTTGTATATATGGGTGTTAAATTCCAGTACTGACTTGTCATTATGTATTAATATCTGCAACTTTTTATGCAGATACGTGACAAATATTTATCATTGAGGAAGAGTACTCGGAAAGAAATAACATCTGCTACAGAGGAGGTATATGTGTTGTGTTGATATTGGTGAGACAGTAGTAGTGTTGGTGTTGGATTATGGTTTTGTTTGTCTGTATGTTGTATGGTGGATCTGGTTGTGTTGCTGTGATTATGACCAGGAGCCTTTGGCTCGTGTCAAGGCTCGAGCCGTGACTCCATTGAGTCACGGTAAAGCCTTGTGGTTGTGTTGTGGTTTGTCCGAGAGTCTAAAGACTCGGTTTGGTTCAAGCCTTCTGACTTATTACATCATTCTTTTTAATAGAACATTTTTGACAGTTGGTGGTATAGAGATTGGATGAGGATGGTGTGAGGTAAACGTTCAAGTACCAACAAAAAGAGATGAAATGTTGGTGAGACCATATGGCTTATTTGCCACAATTGCTGACTGTGTTGGTGCAATCATAGCATGGTCTTGTCTCTTTATCTCGGTATGTCTTTGTTAAACTTGTGATACCAATAATTTTAATAACATGGAACTTAATGCTTATACATGGATGTTTATTTGTAGGTGGTCCGTGAGGATTGAGAAAAGATGCATGATGACCCCGGACTAAGCTTCTTGTTGCTTTAATTTATTGTTTAATGTTACAAGACTTTATGTTGGATAGTGTCTACCTTATTTATGTTTAGTGCTTTTGTTATGACAATTGTTTATTTGAAATACAATTTCGTTTTATTCATTTAATAATTAGTTGATCTTTTATTCATATCGTAATAATAGAGTGTGCATGCTGAAAATAGCGTCCTATCATATGACTTGTCAAGACTTTGAAATTGTCCTATTAAACTTATTAACCGTCATAACAATAAACTTTTAAGGACGCTTAACATTGAAAAAGTGTCCTAATATGTTGTTATTAGGACGTTATTTAGGTTGTTAATAGACATTTTATACGACCAAAAAATTGGTTTCATAATCTTCTTTGAGATGTTAGAACCCTTTTCTTGGTCCTAAATTAGCTATAATGTTATATGATAAGCGTCCTAACAATTATCTTTTAAGTACGCTTGTATGTGTATCAAAAGATTAAAATTAGGTAACAACGTTTTACAACATTGTAAAAGTGTCCTAATATGTTGTTATTAGGACGTTATTTGCTTGTTCATATACATATTATGCGACCATAAATTTGGTTTCATAATCGTATTTGGGATATTAGGACCCTTTTCTTGGTGTTAAAGTAACTATAATGGTATATGATAACCGTCCTAAGAATTAACATTAAAGGACGCTTGTATGTGTATCAAAAGATTAAAAGTAGGTTACCACATGTTAGAACATTGGAAAAGTGTCCTAATATGTTTTTATTAGGACGTTATTTGTGTTGTTTATAGACGTAAAATGCGACCATAAAATTGGTATCATAATCTTATTTGAGTTATTAGGACCCTTTTCTTGGTTGCTAAAATAGCTATGATGTTACATCGTAAGCGTCCTAACAATACTTTTAGGACGTTTTTATGTGTTTCAAAAGATTAAAAGTAGGTAATCACATGTTAAAACAATGTAAAAGTGTCCTAATATGGTTTTATTAGGACGCTATTTGTGTTGTTCATAGACATATATTACGACCATAAAATTGGTTTCATAAGGGTTAGGACGCTTTGGACCTATTACAACCGCTCGAGATGAAACGCTTTCATCCTTGGTCCTATTAAATGAAAGGTCCTAAAAAGTACCATTTTATGACGCTTATGGGGTCCTAAAAAGCCATTTTTCTTGTAGTGAGTGTCTGTATTCAAATTACTAATGGTTTAAAACTTACAGATATTTGTGTTCCTACACCTCAAGGAAGGAAGCAGCCGATCAAATCTACAATTAGAACTTTACCACTGTATGGCCACAATGTTCTCGTCCAATTTTGGGCCGCAACAAAAATTGAAAAGACTGTTTTACTTACTACAACAGGCCAGCCTTTTGGTCTATCTGGGAACAATAAAGAACTTGAATTATATCGTCAAGGCTGTTTAGACCACAAACTCTATGTTCATCCTGATAAAAGTATAGCGGTTGGGCTTCCTGGCCGAGTGTTCCTGAACTCTACTCCTGAACAGACTCAAAATGTACATAACATCCCAAGTGATCAGCGTCCTCCGTGTGTAGATGCTACTATATTTTCTAGGATATGGGGTTCTTTTGTTGTCCCTGTGATCGTAGATGGTCAATGTGTTGGTGTGATTGACTTTGTCACAGATACACCCACACATTCTTATGACAGTATAATTGGAAAGGTTTACAAAGCACTTCAGGTTCGCCCCGTTGTTCACTATCTACATGGTTTCATAACTGTAGAATGTTTTTATGTTTCTGCATATCCAGATATGCAATTATATTATGTTAGATAAATCATGTGCATCACACAAAACCTATTTAGATGCTTGTTTGAGTTTAGTGTTTCTAG